>VXAY01007247.1:1459130-1514331 GCA_013399855.1 Oxyruncus cristatus | reverse complement strand
AAAAAAAAAAAAAAAGTCTTCTATAGATATCTAAAGTGAACAAAAGTAGCCTTTTCACTTCCAGTAATTAGCATGCAAATTGCAAGGACTACTGAACCGGATACCATAGGCATAAACTACGCAGAGATATCATCTGGAAGAAATTTTCCATGCAAAACCCATGACTCCTCTCTCCAAGCATCACTGCAGAATGGGCTGTTCAATCGGAGGCACCCCGGGTGTTTACTAACCCATGCTGGTCTGACTCGCTTTCCGTGCCTCCAGTGCCTCCCAACAAAACATTGGAGAAGGAGACTGGAGGATCTGCTAAAAACCATCCCAGGTTTAAGAAAAACTCAATTCCATTTTCTTTAACTATTTCTTACTCAGACTGTCTTCGGTTTAGAGGAGACATTGTATTGTCTCCTGTTTGATTTGGATAAACCCCCGCAACAGCACAGAGGACAGGAATTTGGAAGTCCCGGGATAAACTACAGTGAAACCACTCATCTATTGGGGAAAGCACCTCAGGAAAAAAAAGGCCTTTGTGGCATGGTTTGCAGAGAAAGGAATTTTAAAGTGGGGAGAACAAGCAAGTCCCAGAGCATTATTTCAGGGTGTCTCTAGAGAACAAGAACAAAGGAGAAGTTATTGCTGTATTTGACATGTAATTTGTTATTCCTCCTTTCCTTTCACGAAGTTAGATTTTGATTCACTGAGAAAAGTTAGTGACAATCAATTATCCCCTTCCGTTTCATTTTATTGTTATGAGAAAGTTTAATTTTTAACCATGTAATGATTGCACTGCAGTGTTATTGGAAAGGGAGAGCCACGCAAAGAAACAAAGGGGAAGATGAAACAAAGGAAAACCATTCCTGGGGATAGGTTTTCCCAGCGGTGGTTTGATCGCTGGGGGAACTGCTCCTGAGAAAGAGGTAGAAATGTCCTCCTAAGGGGTATCAGGCCTTGGCAAGGATACCAGCACCATCTAAGCTTTTCCTCTGTGAGGAAGGGCCTGAGAGAGGTGGAGGTGACACAGGGAGCAGGAAAAGGGAGTTACGTAGGAGGAGGTTGCTGATGGCTTTCTGACCATTCACAGCATTTGATAGTTTCCAAAGACCACCAATTTCTTGAGATAGCCAAGGGCCTTAAGGAGTTAATTACTAGAGTTAATTCAGCATCCAAACTTGACATTGCTGCTTTCAAAAACAGTACCTGCTAGAGAGCTGAATTCATCCCTCAGTTTTTATTCCTCCTGGTTTTGGCAGGAGCTAACTTGCTGGAGGAGAAGATAAGGGAGTGCATGTTGGGGCACATGAGGCATAGGAGAAATGGGTTCAGGCACGCACATATCTCTTGTCATGCCTACAGATCTAGAGCATCTCATACCTGCCGTGAACTTACCACCACCGTTCTTGTAGCAGAGGTATGGGAACCTCCACACGTTACCCAGACCAATGATCTCCCCTGCCACAGACAGCACAAACTCCATTTTGCTACGCCACTGGCCTCTCTCTTCCATTTCCTCCACTTTTGTCTCTTCAGGACCTGCAATGGCCCCGTTGGGCTCTCCTTTCTTAGACACAGCTCTTGTCATGGCTCTGTGGGACAGAAAAAAAGGAGAGCATGGGATGTAGGGTGCTACTGCAGGACAAGCTGGTGCAAAGAGGGAGGAAGGGGACCTGTCACCACAATAAATGCGTTCCCAGTGTCAGCCTGAGGTTCCCTCATCCTCTGGAAAATGGTCTCTTTAGTGTCAGGATGAAATATTATCCCCAAGTTATGTCTGTGCTGAAGAGACAGAGGAAAGGTCGCTGCTCAGGTGAGACAAACCCACCTGCACTACCCCTTTACTGGACTCACCCCTGAATTCACCCTTCCCTGCACAAGGCCCCCTTCCTCATCCTTCCCATCTGCCCCTGACTGAGTGCTCTGCACCTCCATCGTTGCTGAAACCTTGCCTGTTACATTGGAAACAGCAGTTCGGAGGAAGAGAACAGGAGCTGGAGCTGAAGCAGGGAATGGAGGCAGAAGGAGTTTCTTCTCCGCATGTGCTTCATACAAAAACTGTCTCCTTCTGGAGTGGTTTTAGACGGCAGGAGAGAAATGTTAGTAAGATCAATAGTCTGAACAAGAATGGACAACCTACTATCTTACTTCAAGGCATTGGTAGGAGCGTTGTCTTTGTCCCCCTGGACAGCACATTACACTACCACAGCCTGACAACGCAGCAATGCACAGACACTTATTTGACCCAGGCTCTCTTCACTAACAAACAGGACCCAGCACCAATCCTCCACCTTTGCCCAACCTTTCAAAGAACACAGAGCAAGGAAACAAAGCCCAAGGGGTGAGCAAAAGGGCCCCATACTTGTGAGGTGTTTCATGTCGAGGCAAGGGAGTTCTGAGATTAGACAAGTCCAGAGCTGCAGTGAAAATATCAGCAGGAAAAAAGCCCAGATGTGGGAACAAAGAAGTGAAGTCACTGTTGGAGGAGACATGTTGAATGTGGCTGTGCCTCCAGGATGGTACAAGGAAGACATTTTCCAGTCTATACCAAATCCTGCATTACATTTAGCATCATCTTAACGAAGCAATGATAGTGGTTGCTTGTTAAAAGATGAGATTCTCTACCATACACAAAGTCCTTTTATTGGCTAGTTATTTTAAATCTAGTCAAAATTCGCACAGACTAGACTTGAGTCTTCTTTTCAACAGCATTTTCATGTTGTTACAGGCATTTGATTATAAGAAGAAATGAAGGCATGAAGAGAGAAAGCTCCCTTGACATAGCTAAAAAAATTCTTCTGGTGAACCCTGACAGGGAAGTCCTAATTTTAGCTGCATCTCACTGGTGGCATTGTTAGGAAGCACAAGTTGGCCTCTGAAAGAGTGATTGGCATCAGCAAGGGATACACGTTGCCACTTTGGGATTAGGAAACTCCACTGGAAACAAAGCAGCAGCATCTCTGTTTCCATTCCCATCATCTGAGACTGCAAAGAAATCTGGGCTTGGTTCCTTCACAGTAACTTACAGGTTCTGTTTGCTGGTGGTTCACAAGGTTTTTTAATAGCACATCTATCATTCCTTCCGTGCCACCTAAGGGGACATCCCCATCTCCAGCGAGCAACAGGAACAGCAATCTGCATCACCCACACCACTTAACACTCCCACTGCCCCCAGATCTGCTCTGGACTACTTCAACTTGGTCTCTCCCAGGCAAAGTCCAAGCACAGCTCTGGAGGCAGCTCAGGCCAGGGACCTCTCCCAACTCAGCAATTCAGTGGTGAGCAGGATCTCGTCACCTTTGACATCCTTTACCTTATAGGACCACCAAATCTATCTATCCACCCTTTGCACCAGGACGGTGCACCAGGACCACAATGGCAAACTATTCCCTCCCTCCTTGTGCCTAGTCTCTCTCCAGCATCAGGACATGAGATATCTCATGGGCAGTAGGGACTACCAGGGAATCTAACTAACTGGAAATAAGAGCACACATGTAGACCCTAACGTCTAATTGTCCCCGCAGCCAAGGAACACCACAGCACTTGTTTTGATGTAGTTTTCAGTGAGGCAAGGGGGAAGCAGGAGCAGAAACTGGTTGGCTCTGCTGGCACTTACCCCACACAAGACAGCATCATTATCAAAGAGTCTAATTTACTTCTGTAAATGAAATGATTTCCTAAACGCGAACCCTCTGGATGTATCAGGCCCTGGGGCAAAGAAACATGCTTGCATATGAAAAGACAACTTCTAATGAATCTTCACAGCAAAACAAGTAGTTCTTTAACACAGACATATTTCCTTCCTCTGTTATTCAAGCAAAGAAAGGAAATCAGATCTCACAGTGTAATACACCACTTGCTCTCTAAATGCCCAAGGCAACAACAGTCTTTGTTCTCCCATCTGCTTTCCTGAAGGGCCCATCCTATTAGCTTTGAAATCAGTAGCAGGTATCCATGGACTCTGAATGTAGAAGTATGAATGTCATGCAAAGCATCAACCACTGTAATAGAGGCTGCAGCAAGAACAAGGGAGCACAGACCAAGGAGGAGAGCAGTCAGGGGTCAGAGAAGAGCATCCTCCAGGCTAATATAGCTGTCTCTTCGAAAACATTGCGTAAGATCCTGATCCCTTATAAATTTGAGAGGGTTTTAGAGCTATTTCCAACAAGAGCTTATACACGGACAATATTGCAGTGGGCATAACCAGTTCCAGTGTCAAATACAGATGCATCAGGGCACTAAGGAATCAATCTCCATTTTATCTCCATTTATGGCCCATATGCTGGAAAGCAGCTATTTACTTTATGGCTTGCATTGTCCCAAACCCACCAAGGGCTCTAACACATATGGATCTACATATGAGAGGCGTAAAGGTGAGTCAGCCCTCTAACAGGCTCATCCAAACCTCAAACCCCACATATTAAGAAGGCAGTATCAAGGCACACACTGCAAATGCTGGCTTGCAGCAGCAGCTCACCTGCACAGAGATCCTCCCAGTCCCAGCTTTGCCCCCTTCCCTTAGCTCGCCTGCTGGGTTGCACAGGGAGGTGCAAACATCGTGTTCTCCTGCCAGCCATTTCTCAGCTTCTGAAGCCCAGGCAAGGCCCCTTTCCCCACTGCCTGCCTGCAGCAAGGCCTGCCAGCTGGCTAATCAGTTTATTCCGATGCTGCAGCACAGCCTCCTCATCTTTGAGAGGAGCAGAGCTCCACGCACTGTCAAATGTGAGAGAAAAAGTAACACATACTTAATGAGAGGTGTTTGATCTGTCACAGTCCAATTTGCTGCAGTCCAGGGCACATTATCAAGTACAATGATGCTTAAGTCTGGGTTTATTGAGGATGTCACAGGAAGATGGCAGGAGATGACTTACCTAATTCTTTGCTTTTATTCTTTTAATGTAAGGTGGATGCAAGAGCCAGCCTATTTCTACTAACATTTGTGTTTCACTTCTCTTTCGTTAGACCTGTTTCACACGTGGGGGAAGGGGAAGATCACAATCAGGTAATCACCTGTCACCAAGCCCCAGGAAGGGAATGCTGTGAGTGACAGCCTGCAGCCTCAGCCCTGTGACCAGCCTCCACGCCAGGGACACCTGGACCAGGGCTTTGAGTCAGCCTCTGTCCTTTGACTGCTGAGTGAGCCAACACGAAGGACAGAATCTGGGATGCTGCAATGAGGAACACGGCTTGGACAAACACAGAACAGCAGGGGAGATGCAGCACCCGTGGCTTCATTTTCCTATTTTAAGAAGGGGGAAAGCACCCTGATTATGAAGTTAAACCTGTTCAGCTGGGAACAGATGATGGATTAAACTGGTGCCCAAAGTTTTGGCCCTTCATGTCATGAACTACAGCTTCTCCTTTCCCAGACAAAGCCATACACAGCATTACACATCCCCACTACTTCCCTCTCAACTTTGCCCGCTGTTTCTGTGAGAAAGTCTATTTATGTACCTCCCAGCTCTCTTTTTAAACATCTAATCCTACTGTGCTCCTGCCCTATATGTTCTGGGGTCCTATGGGGACTCAAATAACTTCTTGTTTCCAGCTAAGAACAATTTGGTTCTCTCACAGCAGCCACAGCCACCTACTGTGTCACATCCTTCCTGACAGGCAGATGTTTTCCTCTCCCTTTGGATACCCCTCTCCATAATACATTAGTTCAGAGTAAAGACTGTGCCCCTCGCTGCTCGCCTGCACCTTTTCTGCTGTTCTTCACCAAATGTTGGGGGAAAAAAACACATACGACTCTTTCATTCCTAGCCTCTTTTTTTTCCCCTCTGCCATAAAGTTTTTCCAACTGTTAAGATGCCATCTGATGCAATCCACAGTCTACCCCTCTCCTGGACCCACTCAGCCTCCACCACCACCTTCTCTTCTCAGCTCCCTCTGAACTCAACAGCCTCTTCTAGAGGTGCTTTGCTGTATTTCCAGCCCTCAGCACTTTGAGGAGGTGCTTTTTGCCAGGCCTGGAATACCCTTCACGGGAATGACCTGCAGTCTGTCATCTTCCCGCAGAGTAGGAGGCTTCCTCTGTGCCCAGGGCAACGGGCAGCTCTGTACCACCACTGGCCGTGGTGCATGGAGGCAGCCACATTTTTTTCCCCAAAAGATTTATTGCTGAAAAAATAAGAATACACTTGGATTCCCCCAGGATCTGGAAGGAGAACAGGCAGCATGCAGGCAGCCATAAACACAGACCAACAAGTTCCCTTCTTCAACATTCGAATGAGGTAACTCAGTCTCCCTCCGGTCACAAATTTTGGACTTTGTTTGTCCCACATCTGCCACCAACAGATTCTTCAAGTATGGTCACAAAAGGCAAGGAAAAGCAAGGACACCTCTGAAGTGCTCTGGACACTCACCCACTGGGTCTGATGTGCTGAACACACAATGCAAATATGCAGGGGAACAGCATTTTTTGGCTGTATTTGTCAAAAAGATGCCACTAAAGAGAAGAGGCAGGAGTCAGAAGAAGAGGAGCATGTGAAGAGAAAGTGTCATTTGGAAGCAAAACCTGGTGGTATCCTCAGCTTCCCCCATGGTAAAAAAAAAAAAGGCTTTTTCAGAGTTGTTCAGGTGAGACAAGGAGCAAGAGAGAGATGAGAAAGCTGAAAGTAAAGCCACCTGAAATTTTGACACCAGAGGAAGAAGCCAATGGCAATTCTCCTAAAGCTTTTCTTCCTGAAATTTACTGCCTGTTCCTGACTGCTGTCAAGACAGGAGTTTCTACTGCTGGGATGTTAAGATCCTCCATTTGACCTCTCCTGATGATTTATCTCAAGGCAAACGAGAAGAGGACAATCTCAAGAGGGAATAGTGAAACAGAGAGAACTGCAAACAGAGGTGTCTGTCTTTAAAAAGCAGCCAATAACACTTACTAGAGGCAGCACAGTGTTAAAGCTCCTTTGGACACTGGTAGGTGCTGCCTGGGCTGCAGAATCACAGGTGACAATGCAGACAGCTGCACTGCATTTATGTTTCTTGGTTTCATTTTGAAACAAGCAGCAACCAAGCACGTAAACTGCAAATTGAAGGTGGGGAGGGAGGAATCAGAAAGCAAAGCAGGCTGGGTTGCGTTACAAAAGGAGGAGCAGGACACGGAAAATTCTCTGGTTGCACAATCAGAGCCAGCACTTAGTCGACAGCTGAAATCCTGCACTGCATTTTGATGGCAGGAGACGAGGGCGGCTGTGGGAGCAGAGGCAGAAAATCAGGGCTCGGAGAGGAACAGTAGTGCCAAGGTACAGCTCGAGGAGCAAACCCAGTTAAATTAGTGAGTGGGGGCTGCTACTGGAATAGGTCATCTCTGCAGGATGGACAGGAAAATATTAGCAGTAGAAGTAAATGTTTTCCAGCCAATCTAAGAGCAGCTACACAAGCAGGGATGGCTGCTTCCAAAACCAGGTGCTGCTGGAGACTGGCTCACTCCAGCTGCAAAAAGCAAAAAGACAAGGTAAGATGTAGCAAGAGAAAGACTGATCAACTCTAGGACAGCAGCTGAAATTAAAATGCCTTTCGTTTCAAACTGTAGAAAGCTACTTGGCTTCTTTACACTTTCTAATTAACTTCCAGATTCTGTGGGCTGCAGGGTGTTCTCAAAGCATCTGTTCAGCAAGGTTCATGGGGCACAGGAGGCTGTTACAAGGATCAGATCCTGCCTATATTTTCTCCAATGTGAAATAAGAGCAATGCTTCTGCAGTCAGTGAGTTTGCTACTTACTGGCACCAGAAAGAGTGAGATAAGAAGCAAATGAGAGTTTGCTAATGACATGTACATCTGCGGTACAAGCTGCAAGGATTACAGAGCATCATCCTTCAGAGCACACACCCCCAGCTCAGGAGGGTACCAAATGGCTCCAGGCCTGTCTTCTGCTGCCAGGACAGGAGAGCCTCCTAAGTACCTAACAGTGGTTGGACTTCCCTGAGGATCAGTGGCAAATCTCTTACTAAAAGCAGGGTAGGCTGTTGTTCTCAGGGATAGATCAGTCTCTGTCGGTGTCCATGGCTCACCATCCCTGCTCTGGGCTACAGAGACACAGGGGTATTCTTTCTTTAGCCTAGAAAAAAAGTCAAGACTAACTGATGAAGTCCATAAACGGGGTGTAAATACGACCAGAAACCAGCCTTTGCACAAAACCAGATACTCTCAAGACCTGCACTCAGCCCATAGTCGGGTTACATCCGCTGCAACACAGCAGGAGGTCCAGCCACAGCAGATTCCATCCTTTTCACATGGCACCACAGTAACAGGTCTCCTACAGACACAGAGCCAGCCTGGCCCCCGGGGAGCCCCTAGAGCCGCCCTCCTGATGGCTGGAGGTGTCTGGCCCAAGTCCTGTGGCTTGCTCACAGGTCCTTGTGCAGAGCCAAAGCGTGGGGACAGCACAGCTCCCGTCAGTGGCTGGAGGAGCAGAGCAGGTGAACGGCACAGAGGGTGAAAGCTGTGCTGCTCCAGCACCCGCTCTGCAAACAGGCCCTGCAGGGGCACAGCGGGGCAGCGACCTGTGGTGCAGCCCAAAGGTGCCCCACGGGGAGAGGACAGAGTCTGCAGGACAGGACGTGGTGGCTACAGGGCTGCCACCTCGCCGGGGCAGCAATTTCACGGAGGAAGGCACAGCACCTGGCAGCCCTGGGCAGGTCAGGTGAAGAGGCAGAGGCTGCCAGCCCTGAAGGCTTGGCCACCAACACGCAGCCTGAGCCTGGAGGCCAAGGAGTTAGGGAAGGATGGGAAGCAAAGCCACTGGAGCAAGAGAGCAGAGGAGCCAGCACTGCAGCCAATGGTGCAGAGGTGGGAGAGCAGCACAGGGAATTTGGCATCACTGCTGTTGGCAGTCGAATCTGAACTCCCCCAGGCAGGCACACCCTGCTGGACCTCCCAAAAGCACATCCTGGGGGCGCTTGCTGTCAGTGATGAAAAAGGGGGAGCATGAGGGAAGCACACTCAAGCAAAACTCTTCCAAAAGGCAGTCAAGGTTAAGGCACTTCACGTTGCTTTATGCTTCTCACACTGAGAACGAGGGGAGCCAACAGCTGATGTGGCAGAGCCGGGTGTCTCAGCCCCGATGTGTGTGCAGGCACCACAGAGCAGCAGAGCAGAGCTGCAGGAGCTCCCCGCCATGATCATCCCCACACTGCTCAGCCCTGCACAGAGAGCCCAGCACCCTGTGTCCTGCTCAGGTGCAGGCTGGGATCTACCTGGCAGACTTGGGCAGGCTCAGCCAGTTGGTGCTCAAGACAAGTCACACCAGGTGAAATCGGTGCCGGCAGAGGTGCATGGAGACTACAACTCCAGCAGTGCCACAAGTGCCTTCCAGCAGTGCCTGCTGTAACACCACACTGCAATACCATGGGACTGCATCCTACCTGCACCCTCTGAGAGGCGAGGGGTCTGCTCTCCAGCCTGGGGCACAAAAACTTTCCTATAGCCCTGCCCAGGAGCACAGTCAAGTAGAGATATGGCACTGGACTTTCTAGCCTGCCCTCTGCAAGGGCCACATCTGCACCCATGAACCCAGCAAAGCTGGGCTGTTGAAGAGCTTCGAAGGTCAGGTCCAAGGTTCAACCTCTCATATCAGCAGCTGCCAAAGAGGAAAAACTAGGGCAATGGCATTTCCATTGGCATTGGATGAAAGCCCTGATTAGTAGTGATTACTTTAAAAGCACTGTTGATTTAAGAAGACACAGATCAGGCGTTATGAAACCCCCATGTGTTCCGCTTGAGCTTGTTCACAAAAATGCCCAAGATCCCCAGAGTTTAGCACATGCAGAAACTATGCTGTCTCCCTGCCTCACCCTGACACAGGGGGAAACTGGATGAAGCCTTGGTGGAAAGAAGAGCAAGGAGCGCACTCCCAGGCACATCTTTTAGAGCTGCAGCCCCCAAGTCAATGCTTTAGGGCCAGCACCTCTGCAAGGCAGCACAGGAGGAGAGGGAGTCACTGACTCATATTTGCAGTAGCTGAAATGCCTACAGCATACTTCACTCCTAGCACCTTTGCTCCTGTACCTATTATCACCTAGTCATCTGCCCTTCATCCCTGTGGTTTTCTGGCTCACTCTCATCTCTCTTCTCAATCTTTCTGCTGAGTACTTTTCTCTCTCTCTCTCTGCTGCCACAACCTTCAGTACCGATTATCCATCCTTCAGGCACCTCTTTGCTCTCAGCTTCCCGGCAGACCCCCAGCAGCATCTCTGCCTGTCCTTCCCTATATGAACCATTGAAAGAAAAGCCTCTTCCCTGGGTTGATCCAAACTGATTATTTGCTCCTTGTTTTCCATCTCTCTCTTCCTTTGTTTAACGCTGGGAAGATTTTTCCCTTTGCAGATTTGCTGGACCACTCTCCAGAGCATTGGCATGGAGCAGGGAGGACCGGAGGCACTGGCACTGCCCGTGTGATGGACACATCCAGCCAGATCTGCTCAACAAGCAAACGCCCAACTCACCTGAACCCTGCGCAGGTTTCCCCCAGGCAAGCCCCTCCCGTTCTACCTTGTCCTGTCCTTTCCCGTCCCACTGGAATCCAGGCAGGGAATCCACCGAGTGCCAAACAGATACGGCAAGAGTTTAGGCAGAGACTATCCTCTCTCCTCTTCCTGTCCCTCCCCTTCCACCAGCAACCCCCACCAAATTATCACCCAGCTCACGTGAGGGTGGTGGGACATTGGGCAGGGAGGTGCATCAGGGCAGAAGAACTTTCTCCCCTACTCTCTTAGAACATGCACAACATGCACCCCTCCAGACCTTGAACTGTGGCCCTAACAGGAAAGCAAAATGAGAGACCAGCCCCAGGCAGGCAGGGTAAAGGCCCAAAGTTTGCAAACAGCAACGACAGCAGTCAGAGAGTGACTCCAGGTCATCTGGACCTCAGCAGAGAGGGACCTTCCCCTTGCAGACCCTGCAGCATGGCCCAGGCTGGCTGCCACATGTTCCCACTGCACTGGAGCTCCAGCACTCTAGTGGGATAGTGACATCCCTCAAAGTCATCCTACAAATGTGCTGAATGAATCATTTCCATCTCCAGGGAGCACTACACTAAACCTTCTCCTGTGGCCAAGCTCAAGACTCACCAACACTATCAGACGGGTGAACAAAAGGCAGAGGGGAGGTGAAGGGGGGGATGTTTGTCATGGGGTCACGCAGACCCCTCCCTCCATGCCTGTGCCCTATACTGAGTGAAGACAGAGCTCTGCCAGCAAAGAGAGGTACTGCTGGAATCTTTGTAGTATCTGGGTGCTCACTAGAAGTGAGCAATCCCCCTGTGCCTAGCCCTGATACACTTTTCCCGGGCTTCTCATGACCAGCAACCAGCAGCAGGCATTCCAGTTACACCATTTTTCTCAAGATGGTTCAGCTCGGATTTTTATATTTTTTAATGTTACGTTTAATGCTCTTCCTGTTTTGTCTTCTGCTTTGCCCGTTCATGTGCCTGCCAAATTCCTATCGACCGTTTCAGGTACCCACGTGGTCTAACCAGAGCGGCATGTGGGGTGGGAGGTGGGACGTATCCAGCACGTGCTCCAGTTGCTCAGCTGTGTCAGGGCTCACCCGATGAGCATCCCTCAGCCCCCTCAGTGGGAAACCGGGAGCTGACACGAGCCCTCACCACCACAGTGTGGGGAAGCAGTAGGTTTACGTGCCTGCACACGCTTGTAGAGGTCATTTGTAATGGTGTCTCAAAAAAATCCTCCACAGGTGCCAGAAGCCAGTGACTCAGATTGCATTAGAGCACGCTGGATTGCCTTGGGGACAAATGATGCTGAAGACATACATAAGGGGAATCGACCCTGTGCCTGGTGGGATCCTTGGGATAAACCACTGAGGCCAATGCTGGAGGCAATAGGGAAAAACATCTCCATCTACTTTGGGGGTGTAATTTACTACCTCAGCTGACACTGGAGCCAGGTGGTCTGAGCCCACACTTCTGAGCAATGCAAAGAGGGGCAGAGCAGCTCGGAGTGAGATCAGAGGGACATCCCCAGGGTGGTGGAGCTCTGAGCCAGCTCAGCCCTCTCCCAGAGTTACCAGTTGGGCAATGGGGCTGTGAGGGCTGGGGTGGCAGCTGGAGCAGATGATGGTTCTTCACAGGCAGCCAAAGACAAAGTGCAGTGAACTGTTTCTAGGATTAAACTTTCCAAGCATGCCATTTGCAAAGCCCTGGCTTTCACCTTCCCTATGGGCTAGTTGAGTGGATTGGCCCCATACCCAAAGAAATACAGGCTGATTCTTCCTTTGCACGATCCGGCATCAACATCAGAGGGGACAGGCTCCATCTTCGGCCTTTTAGGGGCTGTCTCTGAAGTCTTGAAAGACTGCAAGGTGAACACCATGTGCTGGCTACATAACACAGCCACTGCACTGCCTCTGTCCCTGCACATGAAGGACAGTGCCACTGCCTGTCCTGTCACGGAGGACTGGCGTGACCCAGCGCGGCTGAGGAAAAGGTGCAATAGAGGTTATCCAGATATGAAAAGGGGATTGAGATAAGCCTAGGTAAGCAGAGCTGACCTAAAAACTTGATTTATCCACACTGAAGTGTTTCAGAGGAACAGCACGGGTTTTGTGCAAAGCTGTAGATGGGAAATGACCTGTGACATTCAGGTAAAACAAGAAGAAAGTCAACCTAAATGAAAACTTTATCCAGCAATGTGTGAAAGTCATTCTCCAGGAGGAAAAAAAAGGCTGCTATTTCTGTTTTCCAGCCCAGAAGGTACCAGAAGTTACACTCAGGCTTCAGTGTTTCCCACCAGGCAATAATTCATAGTGTTTTTAAGTCCTGCTACGGGCATGGGGCACATTTATCTCAGCATGGCAGCTTCCACGTGAGGGATTGCACTGGAGTGATGGCTCAGACTGAAAACCAGAAGTCACCTTCTTACCAGCTCAGCTGAGGGGGAACAGACTCTGCTCAGGAGAGGGCAAGGTAAGGGGTGATGCACTTCCTGACCAATAATTGCCACCTCTCTGGTGGAGTCAGCCCTGAGCAGGCACCCTGGGCTTCACAGCTGTGTAGGTAGGACTGGGCTGCTAAGGGGCATGACAACCTGACTGCAGAGCTCCTGCTCTCTGAGTATGGGTGAGGTTGCTCTTAAACCCTCCATCCCCAAAAGGGAAGCGCTGCTTGCAATAAATCCTAGGCATGCTCTAAGCACCCCCTTCCCCAGGCACCCTGAGCCCCTCTCAGACGCGGGACCTTCCCTGCTGTGTGCAGCACACAGATCTCCATAGCTCTCTCCACAGCACAGCCTGAGGTGCTTTGCAAAGCAAGGGAGGGCACTACCTGGTTTTACAAGCGGGAAAACCAAGACAAGAGGAAGCCCCGTTACTGTGCCCAAGAGTGCACAGGACGAATGGGAAAGCACTGCTGTCCCACCACACAGAGGTACCCACTCCACCTGCAGCTGCCAGCTCGCTCAGAGCCAGTTGCACGGGTTTCCATCCCCTCCCATCAGCAGATGAGAACTATCCTTGAAGTGACCTGATCCCCTCAACCTGCCAGGCCAAGGGCAGCTGGAGACCAGGACTCAGCCTGCTGCACCAGCCTTTGCTCTGATGGATGGGTAACCACAACTTCAGATCTGTCCTGTACCTCCTCAAAGGTCTCCTCCTCCCCACCCTGCTCAGCCCCTGCCAGCTGGCAGTGCACCCCTGCCTCCCTTTATACCTTCTCTTTTCTCAGTGCATGTGTTGGCTTTTCCCATAATCTGGGTCTCCCCACCCTGTCCTCCCTTCCAGCCAGCTCTGACATGCCTGCTGAAGAGCCGGCCCAGAGAGGCAGGCTGCCAACACCAGCCCACGCCAGGGCCACACTCCCTGGCAGCAGCGAGTCCTGGGCCCCATGATGCTTCCCTCATCCCTGAGCCAGTGAGATGCAAGGATTCAAGCCAAAACGAGTCCATTTCCCCCCCCCTCCCAGCCCAGCTTTTGGGAGAGGCCTGTCAGCACAACACCCTGTGGGTGAATCCAACATGTGCTCCTGCTTTACAAACACTAGGAAGCTGCAGAGGCAGTCATTGGGACTTGTGTTGGAGACAGCAAACCCTGCAGCCCTGGCTGCCCAACCTGCTGTGCCACCTGCCAGAGAAGCCACCACTGCCCTCACTTGTCCAGACTAATCCCACCTTTTAACACCTTTGCTAACAAAATGGGAGAAATGCTTCCCCCTCGGACACAACGTCGCTGCCTCTTTGGCCAAGAACTTGCCTAACCGACTGAGCGTTGTTTGCAGAGGATTTCCTCCCAGGCAATATAATTTATTATATATATTTATATAATTTATTTTTTATGTTCACAGCTAACTTCTACTTAAGTAAACTTCTGACAACAGTTCCACCGAAACTAATCAGTAGTTAACATGACCAAAGTAACGAGCATTAACGAGCCCCCACAGAACCACGATGAGCTCCAGTAGCCACAGCACTGCTCCCTCACCAGGCTCCCAGGGAAGAGGAGGCTGCCAGGAGCTTTCATCTTTGGAAGTACAGGCAGGGTGAGACATTCCCTGTTTCACAGCATTCCCGGTAGGGGAGAGGATTAGGCAAGGGCAAATGGTTTAGGAGCCCAGTGCTGGCAATAAAGGTGGTCAGGAGGGAGGACTAGCAATGCTGGGGGGACATCTGTAGTCTAACAGCTTCCCTGAGTCTCACGGCAGTGCTCATTATTGATCAGAGACCAAGGAGGATCACAGTACAAAGGCAGGCAGAGAACAAACTGCATTTTTGCTCCTGCTTTCCCTCCCTGCTTCCTCAGGGCAGCTGAGCCTGGTGCTGTGGGACGTGTGTTGTGACAGCAAACACCTCCAGTGCACAGGGCACAAGGACGGGAAGGACAAGGTCAGTCTGCAGGCACAGAGTAGCACATGTTGCTGCCCAAAATGATGCAACTCTGGACAGGTCAGAGGGAGAAGGGGGTAAGCAAAACATTGGTAACTTCTTAGAAGTAACAGCTTCCCAGATCTGTCTTTGTGCTCCCACACACATGCTTCCCTTATCTGCACCATGCAGATCCTCATCCTGCAGGCTGCTAACCAGGTTAGGAGACAAGGGCTCAGCCAAACACCCTGCTCTGTGGGATATGCTCATTTGCACCCGCCTGTAGGACACACTTCACAGATTATTTGGGGATCTCTGCTTCACAGGTTTCTGTATCTCATGTGTTAGCATGTTAATCTTACTCTGTTCTCTCCATTTATGCACCATGGCCTGTCTTTTCCCAACGCATCCACTTTTCTTGTCACCAAACAGCAACTCCCACTATATAATTTTTCAACAGCCGTTGAAAACTGTCGTGTATATATCATTAGTGGCAAAAGGAGCAGGACCTCTCAAGGCATCTGTTCAAACATGCTGGGAACCCCAGGATTCAGGCTGCTCTCCATGAGATGCATCCTGCTCCACAGGTCCACAGGTCTGCCCCTGAGTCTCTCCCCTACCCTATTTGGGCATCTCCACCCGTAGGTAAGGAGGGCTGAGACTTCCCCCAGCACCACTGATGCAAGCATCACAGTAGGGGAAAAGCAGAGCCTGGTTTTCACAGACAGATGGATGGAAAGGTCATCCTTTCCAAGCACTAGCAACCTGGGGCAGAATCTCAGGGACTGTTTTATTTTTAGGTGAACTTCTCATCTGGAAAAAAAAAAAAAAAGGGGGGGGGGAAAAATGGATCTTTAATCTCACGTCCATTATCCAGAAAAAAATGGATTGAATTCTCAGCCTAAGTTGCAGGTTTTGATTTCTGAAGGGGGAAAATTTCCAATGACTACACACTTCCTGTCTAAAAGGACATCAGCATTTCCCCAGACAGAGAAGGTATGAGTAGGTGTAAATTCCACAGACTGTGAGACGTACTGGGCTGATTTCGAATTCAATGAAAATTCCTTTCGCCACAATCCAAATCATTAACAATCACCATATGCTGAAATCACCATGTTCCAAATTTTACCCAAGTTCCCTCTAACCATGGGGTCTTAAAAAGTGCTGTGAAAGATCTCATGCCTGGAAGTTTCAAATATAATAATTTCAGATTTAGTCCATCAGCCTTATCAAAGAGCAATGCAGAATATACTTGATTCAAATTTCAAGCCAGGTCTCATAGGTCCTAATACTTTGTCTTAAATTCCTATCAGAAACAAGATATTTATTTAAGAATGTTCATCAAAACCTTTGGTCTTCTTGCTTATCTGACCTGTCTAGCTCATCCAAAGCTTTACAGCAATTGGGTCATGTAGGAACACAGGCCTGGGAGGTTTCCTGGCTCATACATAACCAGATCAATAAACCACATGCCCAGCTCACTGGACACCAGGCTATATTGAAACGAAGCAAGTCACAAGGCTTTCAGGAAACTCAAATTTGTCTACATGCAGCCAAGCAGACTTTCTGCATCAGCTATATTTTGGAGACAGCTGTGCACAATTACTGTTTTCTATTATGATAAAAATTTCTTCCCAGTGGGCCAAGCCTCTTATAGATATTACTGGAAAATGAAAGTATAATTGTGTTTAAGGTTAAAATTACATGAATAAAAATATCTGTTGCTGGAGTTTTTAATACGATTCATTAAAAAGAAACAAAAGCAGACCACTTCTGTATTGAACTCTGCTCTCTCATTTCTAAAAGTAATTTCTGCCAGCCAGTACCATATCCCATGGTTGCACATGCAGCCTTGCAAAGGACCCTGCCCACCTCAGAGCCCCCATGGAAAATAGGCTGGGAAAAGAGAAAACAGGCTGGAAATGAGATGAGGTTTCCACAGCCACTCTGGGAGAGAGCCAATGAAGCCCCAGAGGAAAACAGATCCGTGGGCTCTCCCTCCTTAAGGTTAAATCTTCACCACCACAAACCCTCCCGCCCGCAGTACTTGGTGCTCGTCAGAGTTTCACAGCCTCTAGGAGCGAAAGTCCATGACTCCTTTCCATCATGGATCTGTCTCCCCCCTCAGATTAGCAGGCTCCAAGAACACTAAAAAACTGGGGGAAACCAAGCCGGGGAAAACCAAGCCCAGGGAAAACCAAGCCCAGGGAAAACCAAGCCCGAGAATTTGCCATTGCCTAGAAGCCTCAACCAGTACACAGCCACATCTGGGGTCACCGTTCCCTGTGAGAGGCAGATTCTGCAGAGAAAACCTCGACAGGCGACCGGGAAGGGGAGAAAGGGGGATGGCCGGGTCCTCGTGACCCAGGGGTCCCATAGTCGCCCAGCCGGGGACCCCATCCCGAGCGGCGGCGGTAGGTGAGGTCCTGGGGCCACCTTGTGGCTAATGGCGTGGATTGCTCTAATTTGCTTTAATTTGCTTTAATTTACGTCTTCCTCCGCCCGCGCCACCAGAAGCCTTGGTGCCCACCCGTGTCCGTCTGTGTTTCGGGAAGCTGAGCGCCTCCGGCCGCTGGCTCAGCTCTGTCCAGGCTCCAGCTTCCTCAGGGTTTCCTGGGAGCCATCCAGCTTCCCAGGGTTACATGTCCTCTGGCTGCCCTCCACAGATGCTGGGGCTACAGCACTTAAAACACAAGCTCTTTGATTTTTATGTTTTTTTACCCAAACAGCCTGGAAACGAGGGGCCCTGTTTGTTGACATAACATGCAGATTCCGTTTCCACCACTCAGCTCTTCTTCCACACGCAGGAAAACCAAAATGACTGGCCCTAGAACACCTGGAAGGCAAGTCAGCATAAAAAAGACATAGAGCTAAGGAGACGAGGGAAAGCTCCCCATGATCCCTCTCTTGCAAGAAGAAAACACCAATCCATGCTTCTCTCAGACCCTGGGAGTAGCCCAGTGACTCATCACACAGATGACACTTTTGCCTGGGAGGTGGCAAGGCCTCCTGCAAAAGGTGGCATTGCACTCTTCGCCCAGGGTACCCCAGGGCTGCCACATACAGGAGCTTACCAAGCTTCCTCTCCTCTGGCCACCCTCCCATTGCACCGTGCCAGTGCAGCAGAGATGCAGACCTGAAAGCCCAACACAGCCCCACTGACACGCATCTCACCTAACACGCCATCGGCAAGGGATGCTGGTGAGACAAAACTGAGACAGAGCGGATCTAGAGGGGAAAAACATGGATTTAATCGAATGAATGGAGAAGCTCCCAAAGTCCACACTGGAGCCACAACCCTGAGGCTCTCTGACACTCTCCATTCCGGGGTCAGTCCTTCCTTTCTGCCCACCAGAAGCCTGGGGATGGTCAGGAACGCTGGTGCTTGATCTGCCCCTTCAAAGCCCTCTCCAGGGAGGGAATTAAGGTGCATTGCTAACTCCACACAGACCATGTCCTTGGCAGCCTCTTCCTCAGCCCTTCAAATCTTCCAGAGAAGGGAGCTCAGCCCAGAAATCCCTCTCTTCTCAGCAAGTGAAGAATCCTTGTGTTATCCAACAGGTGGTAAACGCTGTATGGAAACCATCCTGGGGGAAGGGAGGGAGAGCCACACCGGTCCTAGCAATGAGATTCGAGCTCTGTCAGTGTCAGGAGGCCAGATCTGGTGGTGGGAAGGGGCTGTCCCATGCCCGGCCTGGAAGACAAGTCCTCAAGTGGGCAAGTGAGTTGGCGGAACCTCTGGAAGGCAAAGACAGGCACTAAACACAGCTGCAAGGGCAGAAGGTCATCGGGGCCCTCCCCTTCCAGTCATGGGTTTCATTCAGCCAGCTAGGCAGGGCTGCAGGTCTGATCCCCATAATGCTCAAGATGTTCAAAACAAGGACAGTCAGCACTTCAGAAACTGAGAGGGTAAACTCATCTTCCAACCACTTGTCCAAAGACAAGCACTGAGCACGTGAGAGATCTGAGACACGGTAGGACAGCTCTGTCCTCCATTTGCTCCAGGCCAGAGCTACAAAGCAGTACAAAGAAAGGCTGGTGACCAAGTACCTCCAGGTCAACCCCTCCGTCAGCACAGACTGCAAAGGGTGAGCCTGTGCACACAGGTTTGGCTTTGACTGGGACAGCAAGTGCATGAGGGGCTGGTCTCAGAGCACATTATGCTGCGTGGCCCTTGCCACGCCCCTGCAGCTGTGTCCACCCCTCCCTGTCTGTGATGGACACAGGGGTCAGAGGCCTGTTGCTGTCACAACACATTCTTGAACACTTGCAGGAGGCAGAGAATGGGTGGGATCCTGGGGGTTCCGGACTGTTTGTGAAATCTCTCCCTGAAACCATGAGCCATGGCAGGGATGGGAAGCCCATCTGGAGCAAGGTCTGGTTTTCCAGATCCCTGCCCTCTCAGTGAGATCTAGTGCTGTCAGCAATGGATCACAGCAGCTCTGGAAGCAGGGCAGATCCAGGGCACTGAGACTGTGATGGGAACTCCAAATCCCCAGTGATCCCATCCACTTTGTCCCTATTGCCTCAGCCATAGACTGGTGAACTCAGCTGACCACAATGTTCAGGGCATTTGAAGCTTTCTCAGAGCAAGTCCTCAAGCCTCAGTTAAGGACAACATGAAGAGGATATTTCTCTCCATCTAATGACCTTTTTCCTATTAGTACTTGCAAAGAGACAGAAGCAATAAAAAAAAGGGCACCAAGAGGCAACAGCCATCTTGGAACAGCCCTCCAGCAACACAGAATTTAAAAACACAAGTCTCTTATAGCAATGGACTCATTCAATAGATCTATTCCCTGCTAATTAACCAGCAACACACAAATGATCCCCCTGCAAGGCTGGACTTCAACACGGAAGCACAGCCCATACGCTGGTCCCAGAGCACCGACCTCACCTCTCTGAGGGAGCCTTTGATGGTGGAGAGTTTGTAGATGATCCAGAGAGGGATGCACACCATGGAGGAGAGGGCCAGCAGCCAGCCCAGGGTGTCACCCCACCACGGGTACACGTATTTCTTGTTGTAGGTCAGCGGGGTGTATTTGATCAAAGAAAACAAGAACGTTGCCTGGCAAGGTGAAAGAGCGACAGGAAAAAAAAGAGAAAGAAAATCAACACCATGAGCAAAGGGAGGTCTTCCTCGTGAGTACACACCTGCACAGTGTTGGTAACAAAGAGCAGCCCGGGATAGCAACAGACAAGCTTTGCTGGGACAGCCCCCACGGGCAGCACCGGTCATGGCATCAAGAAGCTCATCCCACCAGCAAACACCCCTATCACAGCTGATTCAGGCCCCTCTGCCCCTTGTTCAGCACCACACCCGGTCCCCAAAGCTCCAAGCACATAGAGCAAGAGGCTCCCATAGTACAGGCCACATAACCCCCTATACATATGCGCATCCCTCTGCATATATGCAGGTGTCTGTTTCTCAGAGGCACACAGCTCTGCCCATCTTCCTCCCCTCAGCTCCTCCTCCCGTGGGCCCTCACCGTGCAGACAGCTGGGGTGATGAAAAGCCAGCAGTATTTGATGATGGGCCACGGCCGGTAGCCGATCATATCCTCAACGTTGTCGTAGAAACGCTCAGCACCTGCGGAAGAGGGGAGGGATGGGATACCTCACTGCTACCAGGGAAGCAGGGCAGTGGGGTCTGCATGAGCAGGGTCCTGCTGCACCACTGCTGGGATGCTCCCCAGAAGATGAGGCAGTAGCCTCAGCATAGCAAAAAGTCCTCTGGGGGAGCTTGTCGGGAGTGTGGCCAGGTTCAGTCTTTGTCCTGGACTAACTTTGCTCTCCCCAGAACAGTCCCGTGGGTCAGCAGGGCCAGTTTCTCATCATCTCCAAGGCTAGGACCTGAACCCAGGTTTCATCCATCCCTTGTGAATGTCAAGGCTGAGAGAGGGCTCTCAAAAGTGTTTGAGGGTCTCAGAGCCCTCTATATACAGGTCGGGAAAAGATTTTTCAGACAGTTCCAAGTCTCCAATGAAGGAAGGCCTCAGAAGCAGGAGCACTTAGGAACATGCAGGGGATATCTGCTGAGCAGATGCCCCAGGGTGTTCCTGAGAGAAAGTCCCCTCAAGTTGAGTCCAGGGGTACCAAAGCAAGGGTTTAGAGGTCTGCCTCGCACTGCAAAGCAATTGCCGAGTTGAGTGAGCTACAGACCAGCATCTTGAGATGAACCAGGCGAGAGCCTGAGAGAGCAGAGCTGGGGATCCCACCCTGGTTCATACTCACCATAGACCCAGGCGATGCAGATAGTCTCGAAGATGGCCACAAAGAGCAGACACATGCCACTGGCAGCATAGTAATCAAAGAGCTGGAAGACATACATCCCACCCTGGGAAGGGCCGAGTGGGCAGCAAAGTGAGATGGGGAAGGAGAGAGAGAAGAGAAATCAGGCAAAGAGCAAGAGCCAGAGCAGGAAACAAACTCAGCACCTTCCCCAGAGCTGGAGACCCCTTCCTCTCTCTGGGACAGGGTTTTAGCCAACTGCAAAGGGCATGTCCCTTGTGCTTGAGGCCTGATGGGAACATGCAGCCACCCTGATCTCAGGAGTCTTTGCAACCCTTCATTTCAGGGCAGGGCAGGGCAACAGCCTACCAGAGATTTTGGGGATATTTTAGGAGAAAACAAAACCAAAGCAACTCCTGTAGCTGGAAGTGAGGATGGAAACCCCCTCAAGATACACAATCCATCTGAATTACTTTAGACTCCTAGTTTGCAGAGGCAAGTAACTGCCCATGCAGCCTGGCTGTTTCACTGCCCAGGTCTGCAAGGCTGCCTCCAAAACAGGCAGGTGGGTAAGCCCAGGCACGATGCTGCAGGTGCAACATCAGAAGCAGCCTTTTCAAAATTATGCCCAAATGAAAACAGAAAGTGCAAAGAGCATCAGGGCAGCATCAATACACACAAATGTACTGGTAGGCACAGCTGAAGGTTTTAAACCAGAACAGTTTGACTCCAAGGCAATTAATCACAAGGGTAATATAGAGGATATCAGTATAATAGATAAGGGTCATACTCAGGCCCACCGAGTTTCCTTACATCAGGTGTTCATGTAGCTCCACTCAGAACAAAGGCATTCCCCTTATAATGCAACAGGTTAGAGCTATAAAAGATTTAGCTTGTGTAAAGATAAGTCTATAGCCAAAACATGGGCTGTCCAGAGGCTCCAGCTATCAGCCTTGACAGGAGAAGTGTCAGGACTGTGACTGGCACAAGGGGTGAGGGAAAATGAGAATGGCATGGGCAGGGCAGGGCACCCTCCTTTCAGTCTGTGCAGCAGGGTGGGACTCACCAGCAAGCTCTCAGCCCCAGCACAGACCCCACCAACCACCAGGACTCCCTCTGCCCCATCAAGCACCATGCAAGTGGTCTGAGCCCAAAATACCTCTGTGAGCATCAACAATCCAACCAGATAGGAGATGATGGAGACCAGCAGGATGAGGGTCTCCCGGCGGTTCTTCTTGCGGAAGATGCTGGGGTACATGTCCACAAGAGCTGTGACCAGGCTCTCCACACAGACGAACTGCAAAGAGCGGAGATCCCATCTCTGTCAGCCCATCCTTACCAGCCTCCCATCCCCGCTGGATCCCCCTCGGCCAAGTTGAAGCCTGTCCTGGACAGACGGCGGCTTTGGTCTGGCAGGGAATCGCTCTGCACCTGCGCCTTTACCTGGCTGTCCAGTCCCAGCAAAACAACCATCAGGAAGAAGAAGCACGCCCAGAGCGGGGAGAAGGGCAGCATGACCACAGCCCGAGGGTAGGCGATGAATGCCAGGCCAGGCCCTGCAGGGAGAAGGGCTTTCAGAGCAGGCAGTGGCAGGGCAGTGGCACGTCCATGCTGAGGCAGACCTGCCTGAGCACCCACCCTGAGCAGCCAAGGCACAGCCTGCGGCCATGCAGCCTCGCACTCCAGTTATGCCTGCGCTGTGCATGGAGCTCAGACTCCTGGAGGGGTGGAGGAAAAGCAGGAAGGGAAGGAAGGGGACTGGCTGCATCACCGTCGCAAGGTCTGGGAGCCAGGGGAAGTCTCTGAGCCCAGGAAGCACAGCATAAGCCTGGGCATACGCCATGCAGTCACCTCACCACCCCCCTCCCCACAAGGGACAGCAGTTGCCTAATCCCAACCCGTGCCCTTAGAGGCAGCTTAGATTAACCTCAAACCACAGCTATTGCACCTCAGTATTTCATGAGTGTGCATTTGTTTCTCCTTGGTTTCTGGAGGCAGAGAGCAAAGCTGCCTACCAGGATGGGAACCTGCAGCTGCGGCAAGGAGGGTGCCCTGCAGGCATGTCCCTGTCACTGGGGGCTCAAAGGGAGAGCACCCCCACAGCCCCATCCCACCACAGTCCCCACTCACCTGATTCCGCCACCTCGGCGATGGGCACACCCTGCTCCTCTGCCATGAAGCCCAGGATGGAGAAGATGGCAAAGCCAGCCACGAAGCTGGTGCCACTGTTGAGGAAGCAGAGGGCCACGCAGTCCCTGGGAGAAGGGGGCAGAGCATCAGCCAGGTAGGGGCCCAGGTACTACCCACACCCCATGGAAGCGCCCAGGGCAGCACCCGCTCCTCTGCCCCCGCCACTGTGCCCACAGCAGGGTGTCTCTCCCAGCACACTCACAGCTTAGCTCAGCACCAGGAGCTGCAGGAAGATGCCCCAGGGTGAACAACATACCAGGATTTCCCCAGGGGAAAGTCTCACTCAAGGACAGCACATGCATTCCCCACCTAAGGTCCTCGTTCATGAGATTGCCTGAATCTGAATGCCAGGGTTTTTTTCTTTTTTCCTTCCCCTCTCTCTCCCCTGGTCCCTCCTGTAGCAAAGTGTACCAGAGTTTATTTTTGACTGAGAAGGGGACATATTTTTTTTTCCTTGATAACTTTCTCAGACCAGTTACAATCCTCTTGGTTCTCAGCACTACGAGGTGTCTCCCGGTCTTTGCATTATGAGAAAAAGATAAACAGCCATCCAATTTATTTTCTTTGATCTATTCCCTTTTGTCTCTGTTTCATCTCATTCTCATCCATCTACTCTTTAAACTAAACATCTCTTATCTATCCAATTCCTTTTCACGCTCCAGTCTCCCCAGTCCTCTTGTGACTGCAACCCTGGGGACAACAATAACATTTGCAGCATCATTCTGAGATATTCTGAACCAAACTGAACGTGCTCTTTCTGGCATTTCATGGCTCACTCTGACTTTACTAAATGCTGCTCTGCAAATCTCGTGTGATTTTCTGTATCAGTCTTTAGGCATCTAGCATTTTTGGGGTTCCCTGCCCCTCCTTGAATGGTGACTAGATCTATTCTTGGTCTGCAACCGTTTCTAGAGAGAAAGTACAATTCATCCAGAGCTTCTACATCATACAAATTCGGATTGTTCCTTCCAAAGCGCAGCTCTTTGCATTGTCAGGGACTGCACAGCACCTAGCATCATTGCTCTGCCTTTGCATTTGATTTCTAAGGCAGGAGAGACTGAAAGAGGCCAATGAATCTCCAGCTGGAAAGAAAGGTCACACTTCACCAAGCCCAGCTAACTCAATGGGAAGCCACGCCAGAACCTCATTTCTCCAGTTGCTGTATACTGCCTGGTCTCCACTTAAATCATATTCTCAGTCATTTTATACAAAATCCCACTTGTTTCAAGTAGTTCCTGTCCCTTCCTGGTGTTTCTTTCTCTTTCCCCTGGATGTGTGTATGACAGGTCAAACCCTCCTTGGGAAGGCATGGACTGGAAGGAGTTTTCCAGTCACCCAGCCAGTGGGAAGAGGTGTCAGGGTAGAGAGGAACATGCAGCAAATGGCCAGAGAAAAAAGTTCTCTGCAGATTTGCACTTGAAAAAGTGAGGAGCCAGGGAACACTGAAGAATTTCCTAACTGTCTCAGAAAAGAAGAAATGGTTTATGCTGTTTGGTACTTTTTTGGACCGCTGCTGTATGAACAATGGTTCCTCCTGCCCACATTCTTTCCTGTTCCAGGTCACTAAAGGTTATCCTGGGCCTGGCATAACAGAGTGGGACACTATGCTGCTGTCCCTCTGCCCTTTTATAGCCTGGCTCTGTCTGTCTGCCTATCCAAACCAAGTCTGGAGAGCACAGGACTGACTCATTGAAGCTGGGTCCATGCCTGGGAACAGGCATGTTCTAAAACTAAGAACAATTTTCCTAGAAAAGCCAAATAGCATAAAGGGTCTGTGTGCAAACAGACATCCCTCCCCTTTCTGCAGCATCTCCCAGCTGCACTTACTGAAGCCCTTTACAACCTCGCTGCTGAACAGCCCCTGTCATCATCTCCATGCTTCACATTAGACTGGAGGTGCAAAGGGCTAATGTCCAAGGACATGTAGCAGGCCAGAGACAGATCCATTAGCTTTTCTTTTCCTACAGCTTTTTCTCTCAGAACTGAATCTGGGAGGTGGGACATGGAAAGAAAGCGGAGTCCCAGCCCACCTGCTGTTGGAGAGGCACCCCTGCAGCAGGAATCAACTTCCCCTAGGGTGAAGAGAGAGAAAGATGCCAAGGAAGGATAATGTAGTAGTGGTCTGCTTGGAACTTCCAGGGCAACAACCACAGTTTCGAATTTAAAAGACAGGGGGAGAACCCAGTGCTGGGAGCAACAGAATCAGCAGAGGAACGGTGGGAGGAGAGGTGGGTAGGTCTATCTAGGGGTGTCCTCTTCCCTCTCGCACTACCCTTTTACCCCTGGGGATGCAGCTCCAGGTGCTGAATACACCTGCAGCAAAATGAGCTTATTTTCACCCGACCACTTCAACTTGGCAGCCTGATTCTATTTGGCAACCTGCCTATTTCTGTTCATGCAGTCCACACAAGAAACAGAAGTCACCTCTGCAGGCTTACATGTAGACCACAGGTAGCACGTAGGAACCCAGAGCACTGACAACTGTGCAAGTCACTGGGTCTAAGTGAACCATGGAAGGATAAATCACAAGGTGAAAGAACTGTAGCCTACAGCCAGTTAAGATTTCACGGCTCTTCTTCCCCTACTGTTACTTGTGCATCCGTGTAATAGGGGAGGTTGTTGTGTGGGCTGGGGTCACAAAGCTAGAGAAGAGGATCTAACTTTACTGTGTGTGGAAGAGGGGTTTGTCATTCGTGGCACAGACAGAAAAGCCCCTTGGGTAGAAAGCACAGAGAGCTGGACTTGGGGCGAAAACACCTGGAAAGAGTTTTCCTACACCTTGAGTAGGAACAGAAATCATGACACTTCAGAAGGCCAGTAGCCTCCAGCAGTTCACCAGCCTCTGCACACTGATGTTCAGGGAAGGGAAGGCTCTAGGCAGCAGAGCCGTGCTCCAGTTACCTGTAGCAGTTGTTATGGTATTTGTTATAGCTGCCCAGAGCCGTCAGGCATCCCAGACAAATTGCATACGAAAAGAAGATTTGAGTGCCTGCATCCATCCAGACCTGCAAGGGAGATGCAAACAGAGGTGAGAAGACAAGGCCAGCGCAGACACTGCACAGATGAGAAGAGGGAGAGCCTGGAGGCTGCTGTAAGCAGCAGAAAGGCCAGGGATTGGGAGCTCAGCAGTACCCAGCCCTTGGACAAGCCTCCTCTAGAGGCAGGTTGTGTGCCAGGAATTACAGTGCTCAGTGAGGCACCCAGGGGGCCTAAGACTGCCAAAGGGAAGGAATGCATCAGGAGCCTTGTCAACCCACATCCCACTCTTCACCACCTCTTTCTCTCTCTGACAAATCTGCAGAGCCCTGCAACTGTGGAGAGCCTTCCAGCAGGGAGACACTGGATAAACACTTTCCATGAGAGCTGAGGGAGCCCTCTGCTACCAGAGAAGGGGAACTTGATTTGGGTAAGCCTGGTCTCCCGCTAGGTAGCATGGATACAGCTTCTGGTGGTGGCCCTTTTCTCCAAGACCTAATGAAAAGGCTCCAATACTTAAAATTAACTGGGGAGGAGAGGGGTACTAGAAATAAACAGAGTTGTTTGCAAAAGATAGCTCCTAAAAGGACATATAAAACCACTGTAATTCCCATGAGGCGCTTTGTTCTCGCTGTCAATAACATGTCCCAGTGCTCCAAGGCTGACATCTGTCAATGCCAAATTTGATCTGAAAGCCTAGCTGTGTGCAGTCACCAATGCAGTCACTGTCACTGCCTTCTGCAGAGAACAGCAAAAGCAGGAACCAACAGTGAGGAGTGAAGCAATGACAAAGATTATTTAATAAACCTCTGGTTTTTAAGATCTTTTTTCCCAAAGGGTTTATAGAACAGAGATGAGACAATAATTCGACCACTGCTGAAGGGTAGCCACATTCTTTAGAGAAAAGACAAGCTGGTCAGGAAAGAAAAGCTGAAGAAAAGTATTACTGGGACAACTTTATGAGAAAAGTCTCCATTTGGCTATGCTGTCCTCTCCCAGCAGTGCCAGTGAACCCTCAGACAAATGCCAGCCTTGCCTCAGGACACCTCTGAGAAGAAGAGGTGTTCATGGAAAGCACCACATTGGTTTTGATGACTTCAAATCACACTTGTACCTGTCAGCCGAGGCCTCATGTCCTCAGGCAATGGTCAGCGTAGCAGCACTTGCCCAGCCACCCCTGTTGCTCAGGCAAACCAAATGCATGGTTCTGACTTTCCTCTTCCATACTGGCCAAAGTGCAATCATGTGACAAGAGGTTTTGTTTCATATTTACCTCTTGCCCTTCCTGGGCTGAGAGGCCTTATGAAGGCATGCTGGGTTTGGTGAAACTGCTCCCCCCGACTGTCCTGCAAGCAACTCGTCTAACGTTTGACCCCACATCCTCCACTTCGGTCCATGGAAACCCAGGACTTTGGGTTTCAAATCAAACAGGGAGTGAAATCAAATCCCTGACTTGTAGAATGGGAAGGGACATGTGATGAGGTGGGACAGGAATAGCTAGTTCAAGGCACTAAGAAGTAGAAAAAAATAATTGACCTCAGTATAGTTTACTCTTTTTGGAGGAGGTGAATGACAGGATGTGTTTAGAGTAAAGAGTATTGGTTAATTTTTTCATTTCAAAAATACTAGAAAAATATCAAAGCCCTTTAAAAAATTGATTCCTAAAACATTACTGTGCTTATGGGCAGTAAGGGTGCAGTTTTCACTCTGCAGCTACCTTTCAGGCACAGCAAGGCACTGAGGTGAGCTGGACCAGCTGACACCTCAATAATTTAAACATCTTTGCACAGATTGGGGTGAAATGTTTTGTTAGGTTTGCTTTTTATTTTGCTCGTTATTGCTAGAGCTCTTGTTTTTCATGAAATTCCAGCTCAAAACACACCCTCTCATGGGGTTTGTAGCTCTTGTAGTTTCATTTGTCAAGATAACAAGACTTTTGTCATTAAACTGCCTACCCCACGCTTGTCGTAACTTTAGACCCAGTCGACAAGCTTCAACCAGATTTAACAGTTGTTAGAAACCCCAAGAATATCAACTACCTATGAATTTCACAACAGTTAGGGAACAGGAAAAAGACAGGAGCTCAGGGTCCCCACTGAGCAGAAAGCTGCAGGGAGGGAGAGTCAACCAGGGTTAAATATCAGATAAATCACACAAACGAGAGACATGAGAAAAATCCCTGGGGCAGAAAAAGAACTGCTGCTTTACCATCCATGGTAGAAGCCAAATATCAAGAAACCAAGCTTCATTAGCTCTGTGGCTTATGAAGTGGTTCATTTCTAAAATCCAGTGATAACCTCGACTGTGTAAGCAGAGGCCGGCGCGGGGTCCGTGGGCTCCCCCACTTCGCTGCATGCACTGCCCAACACCACACCCGTGGGATGCACACCGGGCTGTATGGGAGTCCAGCCCCAAAGGGATATCTTTAGGGAATACAGGACCTGCCTTAGCATATGCTCCCATTTGAAGCAAGGCAGCCTGTGGCTGAAGCTGTAAATAAAGCTAAGCTTGACTTTCAGAGCTTATGACCGTACTTAGTCAGCATGACTGTGAGCACCAGCTCAGGCTGTGTGCACATTATTTCATGTTTTAAAAGGTTCCTACAGCTCTTGGGCCAAAGACCAAGACACATTTATGACCTCCCCAGACACCTTGTAGTTCCCAAATTGCATGAGACTCAATGGGATTGAACAAGAGATGCCATGGGTGCTCCTGACCCACTAGTGATGAAGTTGAGCAGCAGCAGCAATTCCCAGGACTGTAGGATCAGTGGGGTTGGAAAAGAGTCCAGCTTCCTCAAGCCTCTCACCAAAAGCAGTGCTGCCCATCCAGCCCCGTAGGCTCACGGGGGCTACGCAGACCACTCACTTCAGCAAACAGCAACCCAAATCTGTCCTCCCCAACCTGCTGCCTCTGCTCGTTTCTCTCCCCGCAGTGACTCAGAGAAATGTTTTTTTCAGCTGCTCCCAGATGTCTCTCACTAAAGGGGCTCACTGGAGTCAGACAGGGCTCTCTTTCCACTGCAGATAAAAACATCCTACTGTTCTCTGGCCACTGCTCCCACAGAGACTGGTACAGTTTATGCTGTTCAGATTTCACTGGCACATTGGCAGCATGGGTATTTTGATTTGATTGTTGTCTACAGTTTTCTAAGCCATCCAGTTTATTTAATTCATAATTCAATTTCTTTGAACACGTTGTTCAGTTTGTAATAACCTCCTACTCTCAGTTTTTTAGCCAAAACCTTTACACCTGAGCTGCAGTTATCCAAGATGGTTACGGCCATTCTTTCATCCCTTAATTTTCTCAGCAATATTTGCTTTATTGCTTGTACTGAAATTTAATAGCCCCCTGTACTGAAACAGATCCTTCCTTAGGAAGATCTCAAAGCACTTACAACACTAAAGACCATTTTTGAGCAAATGTTACTGACCCCTAGTGTATGCCATACATCAAATGCAGGTGCTATGCTGAGAAGCATCCCATCAGCAGGCAGAGATGGTACAGCAGAGGGTGGGTACATGCTGTGTGGAGAGTCACACTTGGTGTAATGCAGAGCAGAGAGCAAAAGCCACCCAGGTCTTGAGCTGCAGTTCATCCAGCATTTCTTTAGCACATCACGGCTCACGAGTCAGCCTGTGGCACTGGCACTACCCACCAGCCACCCACTGCACCACACAAAGACATCACTTGAGCCCAGCCTTAAAAGGGGAGCTGGCAATTCCTAAGGTTTTGCTGCAAGACTCCCAGAGCACCATTTCCAGGTGATTGCCTTTCCCCCTTCTCTCAGGACAAGCCCACAGGCCCCAGCCCCAAGACACGGCCCACCCGCCGCAGCACTGCAGCAGCACAGAGCTGTGCAGCCCTGGGGCCCTGCTGCACAGGCCAGGCTTTCCCTCGTTCCCATTTGTCCCAGGAGAGAGGAGGCAAGGAACAAGTCACTGCCATTTCTGTAAAGTGTTCCCGGTCCTTCTGTTCAGCCAACACCCAGCCAAGTATCATGTTCTCAGTCCCAAGGCCCAGCTCTGCTTAGAAAATTCATCCTTGGGCTCCTTGGGAATGGGGGACAGGGGCTTTGTTTGCCGCTTAATCTCCCTGTGTCAGCACTCAAGGCCCCCATAATCCCCATCGGAGACCACTGAGCTCATGTCACTCCCACACCTCGGGGGAACTGCAGACCCACAGGGACGCTTTAGAACCAGCAGGGCCCTTCCACCACTGGGGTTTCTTAATACACCACAAGAAAACAAACAGGTTTCTGGTTCATCCGCAAAAACTCAGCTGCCTGCCCCAGGGAGGTGCGAAGGGGCAAGGAGTGCTCCGAGGGATGCTCCTTGCTGCCTGGGAGGCTGGGCTTTACGGTCCTCCCTGCCCTGTTGCTTGTGGGTAGACAGACAGACAGCTTTATTCCTTCCTGCTATGTCAGCACAGAGATGAGACTCAGCAGGGCTGCACAGCCGTGGCCAGACAGCCACCCGGGTCCCATGCTGGCAGGGCTGGGAAGAGGCATGGGAGGAGGAGGAGGAGGAAGCCCTGCAAGGTAAATACAGCTGTGGTTCACCCCACGTGGATGCATTGCTCCAGCAAGGCGGAGAAGAGAATTCCAGCCCTGAGCAGCTTCTTTGGCATTGCTGTGGGAGCTACAAGCTCTTCCTCCCCGCTGCCCGGTACCTGCCCTCTGTCCCTCAGGAAGAGTGTGAGCAGTGCCTGCTCTTGCAGACCCTCTGCCAGGGCATGAGGGCGCGTGGTGGGAGCAAGAACAACGTGGCAGGGCAGCCCAGCTGGCGCCCGTGTCCACACGCAGGAACAGCGGTTCGTCCTCCGGCACGAAAACAAACGCTCCGGCCGCCAGGAAGGGGAGGCGGGGGGCCAGCAACAGCACAAACCCAGCACACGGCGCCAAGTCAAAGGCCTGCTGGGGAAACAATAAATAAGGGGAACAAATAATATTTAGCAGGCCCATGGTCACCCTCCCCACTCGCTGGGAAGCAGCAGCTCTTGGCTGGCCATGGAGCAGCATCAGGAAGGGCCTGAATTTGGAGAGGATCTGGAGCTATGACCCCTTCCCCAGCGTGGCTACAGGGGCCCTTGGTTAACTCGGCAGGTCACAGCCCTGCAAGACGCCCACATCTCTCATCTTCCCTGTGGTGGCCTAAGAGGCTCATCCTCAGCACAGCCTCGGCAGTAAGAGCTGCTCCAGTCCAAACCATGAGCCAGCCATCAGCATTCTCCCTCTCCACAGCCACAGGCAGAGTGGACAGACCCCCAAAAAACTGAGGGCATCTTGCTCTCTTGCCCCCCCTCACTGACATACCTGTCGGGAAGCAAAACCCCTGGGGGAAAACTGCAGGGGAAAATGCTGCTCCAAAAAGCAACCATCAGGGGAACGGGTGAAAGGAAATGAGAGGAATGTAGGGAAGGGTATTTGAAAAGTAATGCACGCTTCTGCTGGCCCTTGGCACCTCTGGGGCTTTCCTTCCCCCACGACTGGGATACAGCCCCCAACTTCAAGGGCCTTCAGCACATCTGGGGTGGCTGGAAAACAGCTTGTCGCAGAAAGTTCTTCCTTTATATAAAGACTGGATAAAGTACAAGCACATACAGCAAGGTGGAGGGCTTTCTGGAAATTTCAAGAGGAAAACAGGAGTGGGAGGTTTTGAGAAACATTCACTGCTTTTCCAGAGACAGATATGCTCAGAGGCTGCTGAGTTTTACTCCTTCTCCATTCTCACTCATTAAATTTAATGAAATTTAGCTAAAATCACTTGAGATTTGATATGAGTGAAAGGAGACTATTACATTTCTTTTCTTTAAAGCAAACCCAAACACCCAGCTGGCACTTTCTGCATCAAGCCCATCAGTCCTCACTTTAAAAATCTGTCTATTTAAACAGTGCCTGGCAGTGGAATGAAAGCATCAAGCAACAGAGAGCCTGCCAGCATCTGAAAAAAATTCTTTAAATGGCAATTTTGATACACTTAAACCTTATTCCTCTCTGAATTCCTCCCATTTCAGCTTCTCACTACTGGATTGCACTGTGCATCCTTCTGCTTAATCATATTCATAAATTTCCAGCATTTTCTACTGAAATAGGCAATTGATAAAATCGATGATGGCAAAGGGTGAACAAAAGTCGAAATGGTAGATGACCCCAAGACTCCCCTTTGGTTAAGACACAACCTATTCAATGAAATAAGAAGGAACCTTCTGGAGCACAGAAAACACAATCAAAGTGGGGGAAAAAAACTTTGGACTTAGTTATGACTGATATGCTAATATCACAATATTAACTATTATACATATAAAAAACTGACTGTGGGGTTGTTTTTCTGGTTTCTTTTTCGCTTGGAGGCACACAGTTCAAAATTGATGATCTCTTTGGTGGTTTTGCTGTTATCTGCTTGTATTTGAGCAGAGCAGGACTTCATTATTCAAAACTTCTATTTGGCAGTTTCTCTGTATAGTCTGATCTACCTGTCAAATGCAATTCATTTACCATTTTAATTATAAGCATTTCATAGATTTAGAAAATGAAGGTGCAGGAAGATTTAGAGCACTGTAGACTTCATGGCCAGAAGAGACCACCATCAATCAGCTCGCCTGACTCTCATGGGCAGGATTTCCCGGTTCTGTCCAAGGTCATTTGGCAGGTGAAAAGCAATGATTTCCACTCAACAGCCCGATATTCTGACACTTAATCACATCTGCTGCTGCTCCCTTGATAGCATCTGATAAATAATTCATCCCTTCTTTTAACCTAGTTTTTCATATACCTTAGAGGAGTTTTAATTTCATCCCCTTGTGTATTGTTTGCCCTTTGTTTAAATCTCCCCTAGAGAAGCCTTATCATAAGGTTCAGATTGCAGAGGGTGTTCTTAATTTTGGTTTTTTTAACTTCCAGAATCCCTTCCCGGGCACTAAAGAATCCTCCATTTTCCCGGGCAGTGCAGGGCTGTAGGTAAACAGTTATAGCTCGTTGTCCCCTGAGCACAGATCAATTATAATCGACTTGGGTCCCAAGGGGCTGGCGGGACTCTCACTGTCCCTGCACAGACACACACACGTGGGGCTTGGGGCACTAAACCTTCCCTCTCTGAGGGGAAAAGAAAAGAGGAGCCTCAAGCCTTGCTACTCGGTTCAGTAGGGTGGTTAAAGCTCGCTGGAGGAAGGCAACCACTGCTGCCAACACCTGCTTTTCCCACAGAAGTGAAGCGCTCACTGGGGAATGACGGAGTTGGGGAGGCAGGGAGGAGCAAGTTTTCCTTCCCTTGTTCATCAGAGTTTTCCTCCTGCTCTGAAGGGTTACTCTGCTTTTCCACCGGCACATTAGCATTTTCCATCCTGGAAGGAAACTGTTCTTCTAAAGCTCAGGCTGTAATTGAAAAAGTTTGCCAGGACAGATCTAATGAGGACACAACTAGTACCAACCACGCCACGCCTGAGGTGGTTTAATTCAATCCCCTGGGCAACACAACCACAGTAACAACAGGACTGTTTATAAGGGAAGGAGCACCATTTGAAAATATTGTTTCATTTCAGAAATGTCTTGCACCTCCTCAACGTGAATGGAGACACAAACACTGCAAACACAGACCTGTCCTAACCCCCTTCCAAGCCTTGCTGTACCTTCATTCCGAGGGAACAGCTGTCCTACCCACCTCCTGTCCACAGACAAAATAGAGGAAGAGAGGAGCTGGCAGTGTAAAACGGGCTTCTCACCCCATGCCCAGGTGCAGCACTGACCAGAGAGCGACTTCCAGGGAGCTGAGTAGGAACTCTGAGTCCTCCCCATGATAAAAACCAGACTGCCTGGAGCTGGAAACCGGACACTTGTGTTTACCTCCCCGGATCAGAAGCTGTAAGTCAAATTGACTTGCACAGAGCCACGATGCAGCCTGGTCAGAAGCAGAGCCCAGGGATAACCTGAAGCCTCTGACATGCTGCTGTACCCCCGCACCACCAGGGAAGAGGCATCCTCTCTCCCCCATCAGGGAGGGCAGGATCAGCCAGAGCGGTACCTCCCCCAGAACTTATGTTCCCATTCACAAAATTAATAACCAAGGCAACACTGGTGCTAGACCAGAAAGAGTTAATGAGGTTACCAAGGGTTTTGCTGGCCTATTTTCCAGGCAGCCACCCTTTAATCTCCTTTGGAAACACCTTCACACAAAGGCTGGTACAGCAGCTCAGCTGGAGCCAGGATTTAACGTGGAAGAACTTGTCCCAAAGAGATTAAAAGCAGCAGTCAGGTGCTGACCCTCCTGTCAAACAGAAAGGAATTTCTCACCAGGAATGGGAAGGCAAGTAAGGCAGCCAGATCCTGGGGACTGCTGCTGCAGCATGCCACCATCCATGCATCCAGCACACTTCCCCAGGAAGCTGAAGTAAACATGTCAGGAGCAGGGCTCAACCCCACAAGCTGCCAGCACAGTGCAAAGTGGCACCCCGTGCACTGTCTGCCTCTGCAGCAGAGGAGCCACCCCAGGAACGGGGTGGGTGGGGGGACAGCTGGCACCACTCGTGATGAAGGGTTAAATCCCACTACCCACATCCCTGAGCAAGTCAGGCTCTACTCAGACAGGAAAATATTCTGACAGCACTGGAGGGCAAGAGAGCAGGGACTACCAGAGTATGCACCAATATCACAGCCCTGCCTTACGGCCACAGAGGGGGAAAAGAGGAATCAGAAGAAAGAAACGGGAAGAAAGAAAGTGGGAAAACAGAAAGAAGAGAGTGAGGGTAGCCACGGTAATCCATGCAAGCACAGCTCAGCCATTCAGTCCCCCCTCTGCCTTACCTGGGGGTCCCCAAGGCGACTGATGTCTGGATAAAGATAAAAGAGGATTCCCTGGGATGCCCCGGGCAGGGAGACTCCCCTGATCAGCAGAACAATCAGCATGATGTATGGGAATGTGGCCGTGAAATACACCACCTGGGAGGGGGATGAAGGGACAAGCGTGAGAGAGCAGAATGGGCCAGAGCACCCAGTGCTGGCAGCACTGCACTGACCCCTGGCCCGGGAGAGATGGCCAGGGGACACAACAGGTTGCTTCACCCAGCACCTTTCTGTCTCCTGCAGTAGAAAGAAATCATTTTAAAATGCATCCAGAAAAGTTGTGACATGCCATTGCATGTCTGGAGCCAGAGAAAACCTTTCTAGTCCCAAGAGCAATCCAGACCATGAGCCAGGCTGTCACCAGGCTGGAGTCAGAGTAGCTCTACTGAAGCCAGCAGTGTATTATCTACATGCATCAGAGAAGGAGCTACCACCAGTATCTATCTGCACATCCCTACTCCAAATAGAGTCGGAGTCACACACAAACAAGTCTCTTCTCCACAGCATTTAGTGGCAAGGGTAGAGGGATGTGCAGGTAAGAGATACACCCTGAAATGTGATTGCCACCAAAGGACCTCCAGGGACGGTGGGGGGTCCCCAGCTCAGAGCTGGCACCCACCTTTCCCCACTGCAGGGACTCACAGAGGTTGCCTCTGACTGACCCCTGCACGATTACCCAACACGGGTGTTTCAGGCAGAGCAGGGCAGCACATCTCAGAATTGCCACCAAGGATGCAGACCCAACCAGAACCTTTAACCCGTGCCCTCTTGCTTTTTATGCCACCAGCCCCATGAGCAATGCAGGCGTACTCAGGTAGGGTTGAAATTCCTTCCTTCAGCAAAGGAGCCACATCCCTTGGGGGAAAGCTGGAGGCCAGTATCCACTAATCCTTTCAGGGACTTCACCTCTGGCAAATGTAACACTCGATTTGGGGGTTACCAGGGTACTTTCAGGACTGTTGAGGCTACTCTCTGTAGCATGCCACCACGACACCACGTTGTAGTCTGTGTTTTTCATACAAACAAACTGATACCAAGGGCTCACGCGGCCTCCCCAGAAATTCAAGTAGCGTCATTAAATCCGTTTGCTTTGCTTCCGCTCCTTCAAGAGTTATTGGCCACCCTGAAAAGAGGTTGTTCAGCCCATTGTATCGGGCTAGGCCAAAAAAGAAATGTTGCTCTTTCAGGTTTTTCCTGTGTGGACGTGCTGAGTGAGGACTAGCACCAGCATGCTTCACCTGGACACTACCCCACAGCTCTTTCCTCAGCCTTGGCAGTTGTGCACTGGAGAGCTAAGGCTCCTCTCTGGAGGAAGTGCAAAATGTAATGATGTGAAATGACCCATTCATCACACCTGCCCATCCATCCAGAATAAGCTGTTTCGAAATCCACCTGAAGGCCACCATCCCTTAGCAGGAGTTACAGGCTGTGCTGCAGCTACAGCAGTTTCTGCATTAGAGGACGTTCTACTGAGAACGAGCGTATGATTTCCCTGGACAGCATGACCACTTTCACTCTGCCCCTGGGTGATCCTTATGATCTGAGTGGTGACTCAAAAAGAGATTTTTTTTCTGGATCCACTCCAATACACTCCATCTGAATAAAGCAAGGTCCAAAGCTCCTCACTGCAAATGCGAGTCCTCCTCTAAGTCAGGATACACACTCTCCAGTGATTCAGTTTTGTATTGTAGGACAGAGGGATTTGAGAGATAGCCTGTCCTTGAAAAACCCACAATACTAGATTATCCTCTCTACCTGCAGCTCCATGTTTTCTATGCATTTCATGTGCCCTACTCTATATATTGCAGCACTCTGGGGTAATACCACAGTGAACAGTGAAAAACACTTCCTTGCTGCAGGTCAGGATTGCCTGAGATGTCTGTGGGAGCACATCCATCCCCATCTGCACCCTAAACACTGAAGAAACCCAAGGACAGCATCCTTTGACACAGGCAAACACTATCATTCATTTCATTCTGAAATTTTCAAGGAGCCTCTGATTTAGAGCTCTTCAGTGACAGTTTATCAAATCTGCAGGTCCTGGGAGTTTAAAGCATCATCACTGTATTTACCACACAGCCAAAGGAAATAACAGGATGGAAGTTTAATCTTTCTCAGCCCGTGAAAGCCAGATTAAAAACAAAAATCATAAAAACAACTCATTGCCTTTGAACCCTAGTGCCCAATCTTCCAGCATGCGGGGTTGCACATACTTGGCTGGATCTCTAAATAACATCAGTTTTAGGAGCTCACAGTACAAACTGACAAATGATTTGGATTTCACATTTTGGTAACATCCTATGTGCTTTACAGCTTGTGCAAATTAGTGTGTTAAGCTTTTCACTCAACAGTCACTCACGTATCTCCACTGAGATCAGAAACCTGAATTTGGAGAATGTTTTGCTGTATTAAGAGTGCCAAACTTCCATCTAACAACAGGAACATCTGGATCCGATGAGATATTAGTCAGTGTTTGGATCAGACCCAATCTTTTTATTTCTTGGGCATTGCTAGCACTGACTACATCACTAGGAACCTTGCAGGGATCAGTGTGATTGTTCTGTCACATGCTGGTCAACAACATCCAGGGTTTTATTTGAATCTGATCCACACGCCTCAGCAAAGTGGTTCCATCTGTGACAACCTCCTGCATCTGTGAGCGCTCCTTGGGGTCAGGCAGGTCCTGTGTTGGAGGACGCAAACTGCTGCTGGTATTCTGAGTAGGGTGATTTCAGCTCATGTTGTTTGACCCTCCACAGGCAAATGCACACAGGTAAGGTGTATCTCTTCCCCAGTGGGGTTGTGTTCCCATAGTCATCATTTTAGTCAGGTTTTTAAATATGTGGGGGGTTGATAAGCCTATGGACACTGTTGCTTCACTGAAAGAAGGTTTCTGTTTTCAAGAAAATCTCACCATCACTAGTACTTCTGTCTGAAATAGATCAAATTTGTTCTCAGCACTTCCCACACTATGTTTGCTGTATCTTAGTATCGTATTTGCTGTTATTAGACTGCCTCTGCTTTCTTTTAACAGGTCACCACAGCAAGTGGTTGCTCTTTTCATCTAATTTTACTCCATGGAAACCAGAAAATATCATCTCTGCAAGATGCTTGATTTCTCTGTCATGTTTCATAACCCAGACCATTCTGGAAGCAGGAGAAACTGCTAACATCCATGTCATCAACTTGGTGGAAATGGGTGCAGCTAAAATTTATACCCCATCACACATGATGTCTTGTTCAAGACATGCAGAGAAGGGATCATTTAGGAAACAAACTAAACCTTTTCATTTTCGTCTATTCTTGCTGGCTCCAGACAAAGCTGGCTGGGAATGGGGTCAGGAGGCGGTAGCAGAAACTAAGTAATGGGGTCAGTGCAAATGAGAGTGGCACACTTTGCAACAGAGGGAGCATGGAATGGAGCTGGGCAGTCACACCAGTCCTTCCCAAAAGCATTTAAATATATAACTCCTTGGTGACTAGTGTGGGGAATATAAAAGGAAACCTTTATTGCTGGAGAATACGAGCAACTGTATGAAGAGCTGGGACAAAAAAAAAGGAGTAAAAGACAATAACCTGCATGGTGACGAGGCAGAGAGGGCTTTGAGGCCATCACAGTTACCTTTGTTTATATCTAATGAATTTGAAGATTTTCCAGCTGCACTTGCCAGCAGAGGTAAAAACACGCTGCCTACTCACACTGTGGTGGGAGCGAAGTGAACATGCAACTGCCCCCCACACAGGAAGACTTCAGAGTCTCCTGGGCCTGTGGATGGAGAGGGACCAGACGGGTAAATACATCTTGGAAGTTAATGCCCTGAGACACCTCAGTGCTCCCATCCTTTCCTACCCAAAACACAGGGCCTGGCTCACACTCCTGCTGCAAGTTAAGCCCTACAGACTCCTGCCAGCTTATGCAGACAGGAGTGGTTCCCAGGGAATCTCTAGGACCTCTCTGAACCTGTAAAAGGTGATTAGAACAAGCACTCCAGCTGCGATCAAGGAAAGAGGCTTGACCTGAACCAAGGACTCACCTTGCCTGTGGACTTGACCCCTTTCCAGATGCAGAAGTAGCAGATGATCCACGCCAGCAGGAGACACAGGGCCAGCTCCCAGCGGAGACCACCCAGGTGCTGGATGCCATCGGAGATCTTTAGCACTCGCCTCCTGCATTGGGGGGAAGCAAAGGAGCATGCAAGTGTCACTGGTGTTGGCCACTAATGTTCCCAACACCCCCCTGGTTCTCAGTGACTGATGGCTTTGGGGAGACAAGCTGTCTTACTAACAAGGTTCAGATCTGAGCCTCCAAGGAATCAAGCAGTGCTCTCCCCGGAAAAGGACAGTTGGCCTGGAAGATCACGCATGGACCCTTGCTTCTACATTCACTCTGGGGCTGACCTGTTGGGCCAAAATATTTCTTCTCCTGTCCTCTTCCACCCTTCATTTGTATTTCTTCTGTGGTAAGAGCTGTTTCTCTGCAAGATCATGCAGCATTTTGAACACACAAGCTCTGCCCAGGCCTTTTTCATGCACAAAGTTCATTACGAAGTTCATTTCATTACGAAGTTCATCTACACTTCTGACATGCTTCAAACCTCAAAGCGAAGGATACACCACACTTACCATGCAGAATCCATCAGGACCACCAAAGAAGCAGTGCTTTCCAACCCCTTCTCCATAGTACACTTCTTCTGCCTTTAGAAGCAGCTATCTCAGGACAAAGAGCAGCACAGCATCCCATTCTGTGACTAAGACCCAAACAAGACTGCCATAATCGCCAGAGGCCACCTTGGCATTTTCTTTCAACCAGTGTGGAGATAAGATCCTGGGCTAGACAGACCCTTGTTCAGATGAGGTCAGACAGTAGCAGCTTTCCATGTCATGCGTATGTCAAATCTTCCTTATCGCTTGCAAAACTAAGGACTGACCCTCCTCCGTCTCCTACACTGCACAGATGGATCTGAGTGGGAAACACCACACTGTAGTCCTAAAACCCCAAGCCTGAAACAGCCAGAGAGGGACATGCACTATGCTGGAACCCAGCATCAATGCCCACTGTGCTGCAAAAGACAGTGATTATCCCAAATCGAAGGTCGTGCTGCTGGAGAACCACAGTCTAATACACACTGTTGCCCTTCCTGCCCCACAGCCTTTTGGTGGGTTGAGAGGATGAGAGAGGGGTTGGAAAAATCACACTGCTCTCCAAGATCCGTTTCGTCATGTTGCTCTTTGTCTGCCTCTAAGGACATGGACTATGTAACCAGTGGGCAAAGGGTGCTAGTGGACCGTAACTAACTGGGAACTGTACTGCAGCCAAAAGAGGCCTCTGGAGCCTGTCAGCCCACTGACAGGTCAGAGCTTCTTGAAGAAGCCTCCTACCACCCTGCCGAGGGAAGGCAGGAGCAGATGCTGCGTCGGAAGCTATGGACAGTGGAAATTTCCAATCCCATGTGCTTACTCCCCAGTAACATGGGGACGGTCACAACAGTGATAGAAACATCAACTTTTCTAGCATCCAGCCTCCAGGAAAGTAGTCTAAGGTAGGCCACTATCTAAATCACATGTTTGCAGCAGGCAGAGGGAGAGCACAGGCTCAGGGAGCATGCAGGAGACAAAGAAAATTTAAAACCTTGGAGAGCAGCATGTCTGTGCTGAGCCAGGGATGCCCTGGAAGTACTGTGTGCGTGCTCCATGCACCAACAGCACCCAGTAGTGCTGCTGAGGGCAGCGAGGGCAGAGCCCTCCATCCAGCTAAACACACAAGGGAAATGCACAGTGGCAGCAGAGGGGTTACTGGCACAGTCCAGCAGCCAGGGCTCAGTGCTTAACTGGGCCTGCTCTCCCAGGGGATGCTGAGGACCATCAGAGATTCCAAGCCAGCAGGCCTATGCCTTCGTGACAGAAATAAAGTTACTCTGTACCTCAGGGTAACTAACAGAAGGGGAGAAAAAGAAAATGAGGGACCAGATTTCAGTGTGAAGCAAGTTGACCCTACAACTTCATCTCAATTTTGGTGAGTTTCTCTCCTCGGGATAGCTTGCATATTAGTCACTACAGAGCGAAAACATCACTTCTTTTTCCATTTTTAAAATAAGACAAGCTCACATACAAAAGTCACCACCCACCATGCTGGAGCCTCCTGGGAACATGCTGGTATCACATAGCAGCATGGATTCAAAAGAAAGAGGTCAGTGAGACCAAGAAGGCCAAAAGGTCCAGAGGGACAGGAATACAGCATCAGATGGTTCCGAGGCCTGGTAGCACAGCTCCAGATAAACACCACAAGCCCAGCAAGGTTACCCTTGACTGACAGTGCTGCCCCTGAGAGCCGTCACTCTGAGCTGCCCAGCTTCCCCTCTTGTGTCCTCTTCTGGCAAGGATGGGCTGATAGGATGTGCTGCTGCAGGGTTTGTCCCTTGCCCAGGGAAAATATGTCTGATAGGAAAGGGGTCTACAGGCCTGTCCTTTACTTACTCCCAGAACTCGATGACAGGGGAGGTGGCGTTTTCGCTGGTCACGTTGAATGTTGAGTTCGCCTTCTGGAGCTCCATGCAGTTCCCTGCGGGAGAGGCCCAGGGAGAGAGAGACAGTGTAAGCAGCAGTGCCTGGAGTACCAGAGGATCTGAAAAATCCCTCCCTTTTTATCCCCAGGGCTGACACTGATTGACATTGACTCTGGGACAAATTTTGTATAGTCCCAAAGATGCACGAAACAAGTCCACGCCAGGGACACTTGAGAGGATTGCATTTAATTTTTCTTCTAGTGGGCACAGTTCCAACCACTACAGGCTAACACACAGAACAGGCTGACTAGAAGACCTGAGAAAAAAGGTGCTGCTGGTGCCTGGAGCCCAGAGCAGGAGCCACGAGGGAGGTCACCACTGCACTGCACTGGGCAGGTGCTGCAAGTGGCTGGGCAGTGGTGCTCTCTAGCAAAGACCCAAAACAACTGTGCCCCTTCCCCAAAAGTCCCAGCAGCACTGCAGTGAGCCAGCACCCTCCATCCCTACATCCCACCTACAGGGGGGCAAGACACTCTCCTGAGGTTTGGCAGTGGGCAGCAGCAGGTTTCCCTCAGCCAGGATGTGCTCGAGGAATGGGAGGGGGCTCCACACCCACCTGTGTTCCACTCATGGTCACAGCTGCCCCAGGGGAGGTCGATGGTGAACGAACTGAAGAGATAAAACAAGGCCCAGGCCAGGACAATGATGTAGTAGAAGTTCAGCAGTATGACGATGACCTGTGAGGCGTAGCCAATTCCTGCAGAAAGCGAGTCCCAAAGGCAGGTGACCCACATGCCAGGGGACAGGAACAGGACTCCCTTTGGGAGGTGCTCACACAACTGCTGCTCTGCCTTTGGAGCACGCTGCTGGATGAGCGCCAGCGGGGCGGCCACCAGAGCCATCATCAACTGAGACTTTCGGATGGACCATGGAAAGTGGCTCGATGCTGGAGGACTGTGTTGAAATAGTGCTAGAAATGGAGGATCTGACTGCCAGCAATTTATTAAGAGAGCTGACACCTTTCAGCACTAAGGTTTTAAGCCACCTGCAAACTCAGGAAAATGACACAGCATTGACTTAAAAATGCCAGCAGAATGTTTTAGGCTCCTCATAACCTCCAGAAGTGTTTTCCCCATTTAGCTCTTGGAGGACAACCTTGATTGGGCACAAAGCTCTTGACCAGAGCTTTGGCCACGAAGCAGGAGCCTGGGATGCAATGTAATGATGGGAACTGTTTGTTGGAAAAGGTGATCAGTTTTTCCAGGGCGATTTTGGAAAGGGGGCAGCCAATGGCCCTCCCAGGCTGGGGGGGGTAGAGGTGGGCAGTGTATATGTGGAGGTGAGTAATGCTCCAGCTTGTGGGGAGAGACATCACCACTCATCTTCCCAGAGTCTAAGAGTCTCCCCACCTCTCCATGCCCCCCCAGGCTCACCCCACTCACCTTCGAAGAGGGGGCAGATCCTGCGCCAGGCCGTCACCCCTCCCTGACTGGTGTACTGTCCCAGCGCTGTCTCCAGGAAGAAGACAGGGATCCCACAGGTGAAGAGGAAGATGAGGTAGGGGATGAAGAAGGCACCTGGCAGATTCAAGCGGCAGATACAAAAATAAGCCCCATGGGGTGACGGGGTCAGGCCTGGTGACTGGGTGGGACAGGCTGGGAGGGATGGGGGCTGTGGGTGCAGGAAGATCATGGAAGGGATGGCAGGAAAAAGGGATTTTCCTCATATTTTATCTCTTGGAATGACACGACTGCATGAGAAGTGCAATGTTGACAAAAGATCCTGAGGGAAGAAAAGTTTCTAGGCCTGATTTTTGTGTAAAAAGCGAGTTATCAATAGGTGCATGAAAATACAGAAGAACACCCTGTTGTAAAGCCATTGAGACTTTTGATCAAGTTGGTGACTCCTTTCACATTGATTATTCTGAATAAGCTCACAAACCCACGGATGACAACACCAAGGCACTGAGGAGCACAGGGAGACTGACATCTTCCCCCTGTCTGTGGGTTTGCTCAGTCTTTGCTCACAGAAAAGCAGCAGACATGCAAACAAAAAGCAAGCAGTGCACGAAAGTATGTAACTCATGCCAGCAGCCAGGGATGCCTTCCTGTTCAAGCCCTGCCATGAAACAGGCAGGGAGAGACAAAAATGCATCAGGCTTTCGATTACCCCAGGCTCATGTTAAATGCAGCAACGGCCTTTACCCCACAGAGCACAGGAGACAGGCCTGCAAGATGGTCCATAACAATCCTGGTGCACAAGTAAACTCAAAACCCGAGAGATTTCACTAAGAAGCTTAGCTGGCATGCAGGGGCAGGAAGAGGGAAGGGGGGCTTTAGGGACTGGCCGGGATTCCCACCCTGCCGCTCGTCCCAGCTGGGTACAAAGCCACAGCCCTCCTGTTCTTGCAAAAAGAACACATGAGCAAAATAAATAGGGAAAGGCATCCTGGCAGCTCCCTGTGGACAAATAGAAGTTGAAGGGGTGGACTCCATGATCTTATAGGTCTTGTCCAACCTTAATGGTTCTATGGCACCTGGTAGCCCCAGGTAGCATCTGTCCACGTGTTTTCCCTCTACCAATAATTGGTGAGGGCAAATGGAAGGGGAAATGGTTGTTTCAACACCATCCACTCAATCCCCAATTTGTGTGAAATCATATGATCATAAAAGCTGAGTCTATTTCCAAGAGAGATTGTTGTCATAAAAAAGTTTGCATTTAACTGAACTGTACCCGGGGTATCCCAGTAGAGGTCTCTGAGGTGGCAGGTCAAGCTTTCCAGCCCAGGTTTCCCTTATTTGTAGCCTGCAATCTGGCCTGTCACCTTCCCCAGCACCTCTGGTTGTCTCAGGTTTCAGGCTTTGGAAGTCTAACTGGGGGGTCCTGATGTGTGGGCTCTGAAATAATGCAGAATTATGGTGGAGAGAAGGAAGGGTTTGCAGAGACACGTTTGGGTTAAAGTCCGTGATCTGCCCCACTCCCCTCACATTGCAGGTGGGGGGACACCAGGGTGGGATGGCCCCAGCAGCGGCCCCAGTGCCCTGCCCGTCTCATTTCAGCTGGCAGAGGAGGGGAGCGCAGCGGATCCGCCCTGCACAGTGACTGCGAGGAGGGGTGCCAGGGAGGGCAGCACGCAGTGGGGGCTGTGCTGCAGACAGGGGGCCATCAGCATGGCCCAAGCAGCGCCCCAGCACTGGGCTGACATCTCTCCAGTCCGGCCTTGTCCACCCTCTCTGCAACTGAACCCCGCTGAGAGCAAAAGGGGAAATGCTGCCCAGCGTGTCCTGCGCGTCCCCCTCCCCACGTGCAGGGATGGCAGCAGTGGTGGGCCTTGGGAATGGCGGGTTTGGGGAGCGCTGGTGGGGGGATGTGGTGCCAGCAGCCACGCCACCAGGCAGGCTTCCCTGGTATTTCCCAATCAGCCTGCCTAGGGAGGGCCTGACCCCGCCACAGGAGGTGACAGCAAGAGCAAACAAGAGCCTAAAGAACAATTTTTTGCTCTTCTTTGTTTTTCCTCCACTATATAGGGCCTCAATACCAGGCGCTGAGCACCAAGTATGTAAGGCACTCCTCTTTCTTTGTTATGTGAAAATACCCCTAAGGAGAGGAAAAGTGACTGGTTCTTTGCATAATTCAGATTTTGCAGATACCTTTTTTGTGAAGAGGCTCGTATTTAGGGAAGCAAAGCAAGAGCTGAGAACAGTTATCACCATTGCCTACATGAAGTTCAGCATGGAGAGAAAAGAGTCACCCAGTGGGGCAGAGCAATGGCAGTGCTGGTACCAGAGCTGTAGGCTGGCCATGATTGACCTGGAGCTGGAAATTAAATAAAGGCCCTGCACCTTTATCGAAGAATGACAGAAGCAAATGCCTGGACGAGCCTTCTCAAAGGAGTAAAGGACTAAACCTCTGGCAGCTTTTAAAATTAAACTTGAGGCATTACAAGGGATTTGACATGGCACTGTCTGGGATAGGCTGGGTTCCCATGAGGCAGGAGAGAGCCTTGTGTCCTGCACAGCCTTGTCACACTGCTCTGCACCTGGAGAAGTCTTTTAGGAAATGCTTTCCTCTCTGCACAAGAGTCTCGTGCCCCATCCTTGCTCTAATCTCATGGAAAGGGGACTGGAGACGAAAAATCTACCTGAGACTTCAAATTCCCCATGGCCTCTGCTGCTTTACAGGGCTTTGCTTCAGGCCTGTTTCTCCAGGGGAAAAAAGGCTGAGGAATCCCTTTATGTCTTGCCTCTGTTGTCCAACCACACACAGCAGCTCCCCATTCCCCAGAGCTCTCCCTGAGTTCTCCCCGGGCACCCAGGGCAACAGGCGCCAGGACAGGATTCCAGGTCCCTCTCCCATTGACAGAATAGCACCCAAGAGGGGTGCAGCAGTGGGAAAAGACACAGCTCAGCAAGCAGCCAAGAAACATTTCCCCCAGAAAAAGAAAATGCGGAAAACCGTCTTTTTTCAACAGGGAAAGAAACTGCCTGACCACCTGGCAGAAAGAAATAAGCACTGAGCAAAGCACGGCGTGAAAACAGCTGAACAACGTTTAATCCTCTTTTATGCCACTGGGATGAAAGCAGTTTAGTGAGGCCCATGAGACTACCCCAAGCTCAAGCCAGGGGATTTCAGCCCCGAGTCCCCAGCACTCACTCCCCGCCAGTTCCCAGCCAAGCACCTTTTCCCCTCTCCCCTGCCCTTCTGGAGGGCCCAATTAGCAATTAATCACCAGACAGGGAGAGCAGCTCCCTCTTCCTACGTTTCACCAAGCCAAATCTGAGAAAGAAGGGTTTTAGTTTTTTAAACCATTTTCTCCCTTAAAAGTCAGCCCACAAGCTAAAAGCAGGCACAAAGACCTGTCAAAGCCCACAGCTCACCTGCAAAGTGATCTCAGCCCCACTGCCAAGCTGCAGTACAGCCCAGCACTGTGAGGAGTCAGCCACTGTCAGTGCCAAGCACAGCCTGAGCAGCACCAGTGTGCTGGCACCTCGAGCAATGCCCTGCTCCCTGTCCGTGCATCAGGCACATCCATCCACACACCTCACAGCCCTGCCGTGGGCATCAGAGGCAGGGGTCCCCTCTCCCACCTGCCTGCAGCTCTGGCAGACGCCAACAGCGTACCTCGGGATGCAGGAGGGACGTAATACTTCTCAACGGAGATGGGGAAAACCCCTTCACTCTCCCCTGTCCCTGACACCTGGCTCCAGCACCCCAGGGACACTCCTCCATGGACATAACCAGGATCTGTGGCCAAGAGCTCCTTGGAGTCCCCCAGAACCTCCTGGAAATGCTGCTGCTCCTCAAAGAGCCGGCAAAGACATCAGTGCCCCATGGCCTCCCACACCGCTCCCTGGTTTGCCACCAGGACCCACCACCTAATTTGCACAGGATGTCTGGTGCTCCTCAAGGAAGCGGTGCCTGGGGTGAGACACACTGTTTCAGAGAGCAATCCCCTTCCGCGCTGTTCCTGCCTCCCTCTGCAGACAGCCACCCACCTCAGCAACAGGACCAGAGCTCCACACACCCCAGAGAAGCACAGGCACAGCCATCAGAAACCCTGGAACATTGCTGCCCAGTTATCCATGTCCCACTGGGTCCAAACAGCCCCTGCTGGGGGCCCGGGTGGTGGCACCACGCTGGCAGGTTGGCACCCTCTCTTCAGACTCGTGACTTGGGCATTGCTGAGAAGCTGCTGCTGGCACTGGGCAGGGCCAGACACAGATGTCACAGAGGCAGGAGGGATCATGGAGAGACTCTGGTGACCCGGTGCCCCTCGGGGGGTCATGGTCAGGGCTGCACTTACCTCCACCATTCTTGTAGCAGAGGTAGGGGAAGCGCCAGACATTTCCCAAGCCAATAATCTCCCCAGCCACAGACAGGACATACTCCAGCTTGTTGTTCCATTGACCACGCTCCAGGGTCTGGTCCTCCTCCTCCTCCTCCTTCTCCTTTTCCATGCCAGAGCATGCGGGCACCATTTCACCATTGCTGACAGCGCCGGGGACTGTGTAATCCATCCCACCTTCAGAAGGAGTTTCCTTTGTTACATTCAGCACAAGCCATGCAATGGGGCAGAAATCTGGGCAATGGGAGGCAAGAGAGGGGCAAGGACACACGCACAAACAGGTGTCAAACTGTTCCTTTCTTGCTCCTCATACTGATTCCTGCTGGCTCAAGGCACTAAGGGGATGCGTACACTTTCACTACTGAGTCTAAAACCGGTCCTTAAAAGCAACTATTAGTTTCCTTATTTTAAATTGACTCATCTCAAAACACTACTGCTTCTGGAACCCCATCTTCTAAGCACAGTGTTACACAGAGAACCCAGTGGCTCAGCCAGGCTCCATCCATGGCAAGAACGGGGAACAGACTTAGGGCTGGAGGGGGATGACAACAGGATAAAATTCTTGACAAGGTATTTTATAAGGGTTTATCTTCTCTCCTGTTGCTGCTTTCCAAGGTCTGGTTTGACAGACCATGCAAGGAAAGCCACCAAACACACAGAAGTCCCAGACACAGGAAAAGGAGGAACTGAAAAAAGAGAAACAAGTTTCTCTTTTCAGTGGTAGCAACTGTTGCTGACGGTCTATGAGGCTGAGTGAAAAGGTGATTTTCACAATAGCAGGAAGAGAAAGGATGCAGAAGTCATGACCACCTGGGATTTCACCTTTCCCAGGGTCTGCTCCTCCAAACATCTGCCCGTTGCCTGCCAAGGTTCCCCCCAGAACTACTCTCAGGAGGCTTTGGCACCATCTCTGAATAGATCAGTGCTGAGAGAAGATCAGCAGATCCCACTGACCCACCTTCCCCCAAAAACCTCCAAGAGGACACCTGTCCTCCCAAAAAAGCCAGGGCACAGCCGGTGTGAGTGTCGATGCACAGCTGGTGCCTCAGGTCACAGCTCTGCTGCAGCCATTTAGTAGGATCAGGAGGTGTCTGAGCCTGTTCCTCCCCCGGGCAGGATGCCCCGCTGGCCGCCGAGTCCCACGGGACAAAGGGTGAGGACTGTGGTTCCTTACCCAGGCCCAGTTGTCAAAGCTGGGATTGCTGAGGACCTTGTGCCAAGGAGGGCACCTTCCTCCACACAGTGCCAGCCCTCGAGCCCTCTCCTGCCCTGCAGAGGCAGCTCCCCCAGCCCCAGCCTTACGCTGCCATTCATCCCCGCCCGCAACTCCCTCGCCAGGAGAGCAGGAAAAGGCACGGGCAGCAAATGACACTCTCTCCCATCCGGGGAGAATTAAAAAAGGGCAAAGCAGCACTTACAGCCTCTCCCCTTCCTCTGCATAGTCCCCTATAAAACACCTGGAGACATGAAGAGGAGCAAGAAACACTGGCAAGGGTTTGACAGCGGCCGAAAGGAAGGACTGGGAGGACCCCTCCACGCTAGAAAATTATTAAACAGGCAGAAAATGCTCCGTGACCTCTCCTCCACGGCAGCCCCGGGAGGGTGCGGGGCGCAGGGGGAGCAGGGCAGAAGGAAGAGGGGGCAGAGGTGTTACCTTGCGGATGGCGCTGTCGGGGCGAGAGCCGACGGGAGAGGCGAGGGCAGGACCGAAAGGTGCTGGCTATTTAAAGTGTTGGAAAGAAAAAATTCAGCGGTGGTGTAATCCTAGACTTCGCCCAACCCACATTCCTTCCCCCACCCCCCAGGGCTGGACAAAAAACCTACACATGACTGATTTCATGGCCAGTGCAAAGGGGCTCGTTCCCCCCGCCTGTGAGAAGGGCTCACGCCGCCTCCGTCGGAGCGCTCCGGGCCGGGACCGCTGGGCTCCCGCTCTCCATCGCCTCTCCGCCCAGCACTGTCCCTGCAGAAAGGGGAGACCACCACACACAGGTGCCTCGACACCACTGTCTGAGAGAGTGCAAGCCCCGAGACCTGCTGGGAAGAGGTAAGAGATGAAACACAAATTCACCGTGAATTCCCATCACGGGGTCTTTCCTCGGCGGGGAAGTCACGGGCAGAGGGCAAGGTCCTGCATCGCAGCCCGACCCACGATTTCCAGGACTGTGCTGTGGCCAGGAGCAGTGGCAGGCAGCAAAGCTGGAAATAAACTCAGCTAAACTCTCTGCTGCTTCTTACTGAGGGCCCAAAACGGCCTCATTCAGAAACTTGGCAGGTTGCAAGCTCTCTTCCCTCACGCGCAGGGATCTCTGCCACTGGTCTTTCCCGGGAGCAGTACTGCCCCATCCCAGGTCATCGCTCCAGAAGCTGCGATGGGAATGGGCAATTAGGCAGCAGATGAAAAAATCATGCAGCAGGGAGACAACCTGCCCCAGTTGTGCAAAGCCAGCACTGGGCTGCAAAATGAGCTGTGTTGGGATTACAGCAGGTGACATTACCTGATGACATTAGCTCCGTGCTTAGAGGCCATAAAAGAAGCAAACAGAGCAGGATATTGTTCATGGTAGGTGTGTTACAGCTGTGATGGTCCGAGGACGTAAGCGGGGCAAGGTTTTAAAATATTTTTGTTACATATATTCATAAATATCTGCGGCAAGATACAGGAGGGGGGCGCAAAAATAATGGTTTTGGGTTCAGTGTTCTTGCGTCAAGTGTGTGAAGCAGCAGGAAAACCTGAGCTGTGTATAGGCAGTCCGGGAAGGCAGCAGGAGAACAATGGGAGTGAACCACCAAACACTGTGGTGTCACCACAGTAATCTATGGTGCACCCTCACAGCACCAGAATTCCCACAGAAAAAAAACAGGGAAATGGGAGAGGGACAGGCAGAAGTAAGGAATTAATTCAACCAAGTAGTGATCAAATACGCAATGACTCCTCATTTTGGGAACAGATGCCTTGGATAAAAACAAGGTGACAACAGAGGTCTAGGAAAAAGGAAAGGACAGAGAAGATGAATATATTGTTCACTACAGTGTAGTGATTAATGTTATTCAATGAGTAACTCATTTAAAACAAAATGAAATACTTTTTCCCCCCACTGTGCATAATTAATTAAACATTATACCTGTGGCCATTACCACAGAATATCATTTGGAAAGGAACTAAGCAAATTCACACAGGGCTGCTCCTCTTCTGCAGCAATTAAACAGGATGGTCCAACTAAAACAGCTCCAGTCCTCAAATTGGTGATCCTTGAAAACCCTGGAAGATATTCCAGAGGAGGAATTACATGATACAGTGAGAAATGCAGAATATCCCTGTGCAGAAACCATCTTACAGTGAATAGTGTAGCTGTTAAATAGTTACAGTAAGAATGCAGTGATTAAAAACAACAGCAAAAGCAATATCTTGCCTTGTGCAACAGACTCGTGTAAGGAGAGAGGAGATTGATTAAGGAAACATTTCTAGAGATGCTCAAAACTATTGTGCTCATCAGCATCACCACATGAATATCCCTGGGTAAGCACAATTACTACGGCATACAGATAGCAATAATCTTATCAACAAAGAGACAAGCTAATTGGCAGGAACTAATAGACTATGATAGGAAAATGTGCAATCAATTACAAACTATTTGGCTTCCACCCAGTGAGATAAGACTGCACTGAACACAACAATAACTTGAAAATGAAAACAAATGTTCAGTGTAAACATAAGCGGCGAGGGGAAATATTAAATCTACAAGTGCAAAAGCAAGCTGGAAAATCCTGAGGAAAGCATTTTTCAAGTAAAACATCACTTTACACAGATTCTGGAGCGAAATAAGAAGTCTATGTGGTTTGGGGAGTTGTTACTCGAGAGATGCAACAAAAAAAAAAAGGTAGAAAGAGAAAAGAACCAACAAATACCACAAAGAATCAGTTAAGACTACATAGAAAAAGATGTTTTCAATACATATTTTTGAAATAGCAGAAGGCAAAGAATCTGAGATGGACTTTAATTAACCCATCAGAGGCAATAAAAAAATCTTAAGGGAAAAAATAAAAGGATGAAATCTCAATGACTAATATTTTGAGTCTATAACCATATCTAAGGCAAGAGGAAAAATGGGGACAGGCAGAAACAAGGCCTTAGGAAACAGATTTTCAAAGAACTAAGAGAAATGGAAGAATGTGAATCTTAAAAATAAAAAAGGAGCAAGCCTAGATAACACGCGCTCTGTAGTAACAGGAAAACAACTTCAACCACAAATCTACCAAGGTAATACCATTTCAAAATATTTGGATAGATACACACACAAATATTTATATGAGTAAGGAGAACACCAGGGAAGAGCTTTTGTTGCAGTGTGTCTCACCTGAAATTGTGCAAGCTGAACCAATCTGTGAGGCTGCAGAGCACCTTCCTCCCAATGCTACGAGTGCTGGCAAGTGGCAGTCCTGATGCTGTGCCTGTCCCATGTGCATTGCTCTCATGCCACCCCCCAGGAAGGCACTGGGGGGTTATTTTGTGGGTGGCCTCCCCTGAACGAGGTGTGAAATGAGAGGCTGCCTGTTCCCCCCCCCACCCAGAGCACCGGGCTGACGATGGCACCAGCCAGAGCAGCCACACTCCTCCCAGTCCCATCCCAGGCAGCCAGGCCATCACCCACAGTTTACTGGGACAGCCCACGCTGAAGTGATGCCTCCTGGAGCAGGTCCTGAAGCAGCCTCCAGGTCCAGGCAGGCTGCCGAGGGCACCGAGCAGCACCGTGCTGGTACATGGGGCATGGGTGGGGCACAGATGACTTGGCCACTTCTCCCCAACACCCACTTCTGGAGAGGAGCCAGAGCACTGGACCAGGGGGGTCACTGTCAGTGTGCCTCACACCTCATGCAGGACAAGGGCTGGGAAATCCTGATCCTAGAGGCTGTTGATTTATGTTGCATTTTTCTTATATCTTTATCTTACAACATTTGCCAAGATTCCTGACTTCGGCTTGATCCCAGTCTTCCACCAGCAGCTGAGGCTGCGCTCCTGGGGAAGTGCTTTAAACAACGCAAAGCTGGAACGAGCTTCCTCTGGAGATAATAAGGCACTCTGACACTCTCTGGGTCAGATGTGCATAAGAACTGGCCCCACCCCATTGTGCACGGCGCACACACAGGAGCACTGGCCCTGCATGCTGTGGTAGGAAACACAGAACCTACTCCCAGGTCTGGTCTTGCTTCATGTCTATGTACAGCTTAGCAGAGGATGACTGTTAATTAGATTTCTCTCCCCCAGGGCACAAAGCCACCTCCAGCCACCTGGAGAGGTAGTTCAAACCTAAAAGGAGGAGGGTTTCAAAAGGTACCCACTTAGAGGAATGATGACGGGGAAAGAGGAAAGGGAAACGTTTGACGGGAGACAAGCACAATCTCTCACTGCTCTCCAAGTAGCAGCTACTGTCCAATGAATTATGCTCCAAACCCACCAAACTCTGTTTAGGAGAGTGGCCTGGGAACAACCACTGCTGCTTCTCACTCCCAGCGTGAAAAGTGTGTGAAGCAGCAGGAAAACCTGAGCTGTGTATAGGCAGTCCGGGAAGGCAGTAGGAGAACAACAGGAGTGAACCACATCTGGCCTTTGCCGAGCACTGAGATCAAGTGCGCTCCCCACTTCCACCTCCCCCTCCACTCCCCTGTCACATGTGACAAACTGCCTTCATGTGTTTTGAGGCCATGTAATCTTGCCAGCCACCTCCCAGCTTCCAGGAACACAATTTGCCGTTATATTATCTGGGAACCAAAGGCCGGAGCAAGTACGATGCATTTCCTCTATCTGATAACCACCCTGCTACTGGCCTGCTCAGCCTGAAAGTGTTGTTCAGCTTTAGCGATCGTGGCTGTAGTAAAACTGTCACAAATATGCACAGAAAGGGGATAAATGGAGGCTGATACCAGCTGGCACATTACAGGAACCTGGAGACTGCTCAGCGGAGAAAGAAGCCAAAGTAAGCACAAAGGAGTGACTCCTGCCTGAGCCACTAAGCTCTCTCCCAGAAAGGCACATTTATTTTGAAACTACAGTGGCAGAAACCAAAAACCATTGCAAGAGCCTGCAGTTCCCACATGACAGAAGATCCTACTGCAGCCATTTGGACAGCCTCATTCAGACACAGCCTCCCTAATGAATAACTGCTTCCCAATAATGACTTGGAAGACCAGAAGCCTGAGGCAAGAAACCCCCTGTCCTCCCTGGATGCCTTCGGAGGAGCGGAGGCCTCACTTTTGTACCCAGGTTTGTGGCACAAGACACATCTGTCTGTGGACACCGTGCTCTGCACACTTGAGATAAACAGGTGACACTTTTGCATGAGAGAGCTGAGGGACCAGTCTGAACGTGGGATGGCACACTCACAGCACTGGAGAACCCTCTCCTGCAGATAGCACTGCCATACCCTCTGCTCCTCTGCAGGCAGAAGCTGTGGGTGAGCTGTGCTTGGTATGTAGGCTGACAGGGTGCTGGTGAGTCCCTCTCCAGACACCTCTGATCAAAAGCTGTAGAGCACAGGAGGAGGTAAGTTGAGATCAAAAGAACTGTGCTCCTAGACCTGCTTTGGCTGTAACGTGAATTCCCAGCAGAAACAGAGCTGCAGATTCCTGTCACTGCTACCTCGGCTATGTCCAGTGCCAGTGGTTTCCCTCCAGACCAGGATGAAAACAGCAGTGCTGCTGAGGTGTGCACTTGCCTGTCAGGAACATGAAAGTAGGTACACTCAGATATTTGTATTGCATGTACAAGCACAAGGCACAGCAGGAGTGCCCAGGCAGGCAGATCTTACCTCAGCTTTGACTTCTCCCTAGTACCGTGTCTCTGTTAAACACTCTGGCCCTTTGCACACATGAGCAGGGAACAGGGTTTTGTCTGCTTGGGATTCACAAGTGTCCTCATTTCATTTAGGGGCCAAAGTAAAAGCACTGCAAGGTTATGCAGTGATAAGCACATGTGTGTGTTATACACACACCCTAATGTAACAAAATACCATATAATACAAACAAGAGCTGAGCAGCAACCAAAGACTCGAAGCCTGGAGACTTCAATCTTTTTTAGCATCTCCTTGTACTTTCCCCTCAATTCCATCAGGTAGCTCCAGTTCCTCAGGGCTCTTCCCTGGTTCCAGTTTGCCAGCAACTGGGCAACCTGAACAAACCCTGGCAGAGTAACTGTGGCAACAGAACCTGAGCACATTTTAGGGAAAGGGCAGGAGACACCGCCGTTCTAAAGTCTATTCATGGACCTCCTGATGTGAAAATTGATAGCTGAATCAAGAAATTTAAACTCCCCAGTTCATTGTTGCAGCCAAGGAACCAATTGGTGGGCATTTTCATATCAAGAACCACATGCCAAAGGAAATCATAGCTCTAGGCTAGTAATGATAGCGGTGTTGCTTAAGTGGCCCAGAAGTGAGAAGCATAGGATCAGCAGATGGATTAGGTACAGGGTAAATTGGGGGGTAGAGAAGGAAATGTATATTGGGACGATCAGGATGATAGTTTTTCCTTATGCTCTGCACATCCTACTCCTCTGAGGTGAAGGTCTAAGTCTGAAACCGACTGTCTGCAGAAAGAATGGCATCAAAGCCATTGACGGGGCTGGGATTTGCATGTCCCTGCACCTTGACTGTCTGCAAGGGGGATGTTCTGGCAGGAAATAGAGAAAACTTTTCTCAGAGACCGGGTTGTACCTTCTTAACTGATTCCTCCCCAGAAAACCCATAACCTGGTTTTAAACAAGCAAGGTTTGGGCAGTGTTCTCAGGGCATCTGTTCATACTTATTTAAACACTCTAACAAAAAA
>VXAY01007247.1:1440140-1459104 GCA_013399855.1 Oxyruncus cristatus | reverse complement strand
TCTAACAAAAAAAAAAAAAAAAAAACCAAACCAAAAAAACAACCAACCAACCACACAAAACAAACAAACAAAAAACCTTTTTCATTCAGGGCTACTGGGCTGGTAACTACTCAGAACACAAAGTTTCCATTCTGGGAGAAAATCCAATAATCAGTTAGTCATTGGTGGACAAAATGAGAGAAGGTTTTTAAAAGTTTCTCAAAGAGAAAGTTTTCCATGCAAGAGTTGACAAAGTGAAAACTTGGGCATTTCAAACATGGTCAATAAGAAATAAAACACGGGTTCAGTTTTTCCCGCTTCCAAAAATTGGAATTACGGCAGATTTTAGAAAGCCCCTGCGGTGTTTCTCTTCAAAACATCCCAGGCAGCCCTCGTCAGCACAAGGAATGCCTGGCTGAGCTCCTGGGCCACTGCAGCATCCAGGGATGCTGGGCTTGGAGAGGCATCACTAGGGAGTACAGAGCCCATCCCTGAAATGCTGCCTTGTCACAAGCACCCCCCTGCAAGGCTCTGCAGAGCTTGCCAGCTCCTGGCCACTGCTCATCAGAAAGCAGTTTGCATCTCTTGCTTTGCTCCTCTGGTCACCAGCAGCCCAAGGCAGGGCAGGAGGAAGCAGAGGGACCTGGTCTTCCCTACCCTTCCCCTTGGCTGCCCTGCTGAGGCCCTGCAAGGTACAGCACAGGCAGACGCTCAGAGTGCAGAGTTACCTCTGCAGACAGAGAAAAAAAGGAGCTCACACACAGGAAGGAGATGCACTCCCTATCACTCATCTGCTGAACTGGCTCAATGCCTAGTGGGGCTTTGAGACATAACAGGAGCCAGACCTAGAGCCTTTAGCTTCCCTGGTGGATGGAATTCTGCCTGAAGCAAGAACCACAAACCTTCACACCAAGGCAAATCTTCTGTCTACAAGTCATTCCTGTTCTGGTAGTCAGTTGCAACATATGGCACCAAATCTCTCTCTTTCAGGCTTAATGTTCTTTCTGTCCAAAAAGAAAAAGAAAGAGAAAAGTAACTTGTGGCTTTTGATAACTTAAGGCAATCTTATTTTTCTGTTGATGAGCGCCGGAGATGAAAAAGCTAAGCTTCAAATTAGCTGCAGCTGATGTCTGAGGAAAGCTAACCCTTCCAGCCAAGAGGAGGAGTGGCAGTGGAGCAGGGGCTTGGTGCCCAGGAACTAGGCACAGAGGTTTTAGCAAAACCACATGTGGACTGGGTCTAGCCCAGTCAACGCACCACACACATGCTCAGTGGAGGAGGTAGCTTCCTGGCACTGTTTAAGACTAGTCTTACTCCAGAGGGAACAAAAGGGCTGCTCCTGTGCTCCACTCTTTGTCATTTTTGAATATCAAATTCCAAGCCACGTTAGCCTTTTGCCACCGTGAATTCAAACACTGGTGCTCACCTGAAATAAAACACACAGGGGCTGACCTGACCAAGAGGTCAGAGGGAGAAATACACCCAAAGTATTTCCATCATGAACACTGACTACTTTCCTTTAGCCAGACAGGCTCAGAGCACCACAGCTCTTTCTGATAAAGACACTTCATTCCTGGCCCCTGCAAGCTAAGGCAGAAGATCAGGAACTGCTTCCCAATCATCTGACAAGTGCAGGGAATGTGGTTTCATCAGGTCAGTTCACAGCTGAGATCTGAAGGTTTCATGGTGATCGGGTGGGGGCGGGAGGAGGAAGACACGGTGGTTTGTTCATATTGGGGAAATAAAAACATGGAGACAATGAAACTTTTAGCCTTGGTATTCACCATAACTGGGGTCTAGGGCGAAAAGGAGAATGGCCTTGGATATTCTTGTTTACCCCAGAAGTTTCTTAGCACAAGGCTGGAACTGCGTAGCAGTACCAGCACACACCCTACTGCTAGAACAGAACCTGTGGATTTACACCAGACCAAACCAGGAAGCAGCCCTGTTTTACTGCTGTCCCAATCTGGTCCTAACGATGCCAGTGGGCATGGACACTTGGCTCACTGTGGAAAAGAGAAAAGTAACTGGGACTTCAGGAGGAAGGAACTTGCTGGAAAGGTAAGGCCAAACTTGGTCCGTGCAGCCACGGTGAGGAACCCAAGCAATGCCCCACACAGCTCGTTGACTGTGGCCACACAGGCAACAGCTCACACACTGTCAAAATGGTTTGAAGATGCACATGCCCTCAGCACCACTCCCACACTCAGCCTGAGGCTGCCTGGAGGGCTGAGCTGCAGAGCCTCTCTGCTTCCAGCAACCGGCTGGTGGAGAAGCTGGAGGATCAGCCAAGGCTGAAAGGACAGCATCAAAGTGCCAACTTGCAGGGAGGATACTCCACACTGGAGGTAGGGAATGGCAGCTCCATGCTTCCTGCAGTTTGCAGTCTCACAGCTCCGCTGGAAGTAGTCAGGCAGCCCTAGAGGGGTGAGAGGCAAGACCTCCACTGTTGGGAAGGGAAAGCAGTTTGGGAAAAGCAAAAAGGAGTCTGCAAAGAGAATTTGTCCTGATTTCCTTTGGCCACACTTCCCCTGAGAGCAGGAACTGCCCAAGGTGTAATGGGAAGGCCCTGAGGGATGAAAGCAAAAAGCACAGGAAACAATTGTGTTTCTTTGAGATCACCAGAGCTGAGAGAGATACAGAGACATAGAAGAGCTGCTTTTAAGGACAAAGCAAAGCAAGTTTTGTTTTTGCAGAAATCACAGGTGTTGCTTGTGCAGCAGCACTCCCTGCACACTCTATAAACGGGAGTTACACAAAGATCACATCCACTTTTTGTTCCAAACAGGAATCTGACCCATCAGCTTCCTAGAATTGCCTTAGCAAGAAAAAAAACAACCATTAAGTTATGGACAGCTTTTCTGTTGCTGTGTACTCTTCCATTATTTATTTGTTCAGCTTTGTGTACTGTCTAACAACCCTAAATCCTAGGGTTTGACCATTCCAAGTACATTCCTACCAGAAGCCAGGCATGATGTATGGTAAGGTCCAGAAAGCACGCAACCCCAGCTGCTTTCAGACCTTACCAGTTTGGATACAAACCTAGATAATGGCTTGCAGCTGCACCAGCAGATCACCTCCTTCCAGCAAGAGGTGAAGAGCAGAAGCACCACACACTCACCTGGGGGCCGGTTCATTGGCACTGGGCAGGGCTGCTGCCAGGTGATCCCACTTCTTCACCAGGTGTTCTCAGACACTGGTGTGCAGCGACTGTCTCTCCCCAAGAACGTTTCTAGGGAAAGCTAAAGCGTCCAACTCCTGCCTCTCTCCTGCTTGAGAGACTGTCCGGAAAGAAAATAATGGGATGCAACACTATCAATGCACTGATAATGTCTAGATTTTGATCTTGACAGTACTGCGCTCTGATAATGCCATTGCAGAGACACACACAAGACCTGGCTAACTAAATTTCCAGCTGTATAAAGGGAAAAGTTAAATCATTAGGTGACAGAAGTAAACAACGTGTCTACCTGAGCTGTTTCTCAAATTCATAGTATAGATTTGTGTGGGCCTCACTGCTATCACAGAACAGCAGCTGCAAACGCCTCATTTCTCTGGGGAGCAACAAGTGTGCCCACTGCCCGGGGAGTGAGCTGAGCTGCTGCGAGGCTGAGCATGGACTGCATCAACCTGGAAAAGGATGCAGCAGTTCAATCAGCTGGCACATCACCCATCCATTAAAAACAGATGCCAGGCTGGCTAGAGACATCAACCATCACCTCAGGACCTGTGTGTTCAGAGGCGGCTGCTCTCCTCGGGTATTAACACCCACAGCAGTTCCCTCTGGCACTTGTTTTTAAATGGCTTTTGGGGGGAGGTGTAGGGTGATGCACAGACTGCCAAAAATTGACCTCCGAAAGCCTCCAATTAAGACACAACACCATACCTAGGATTGTCCTATTTATGATTACAACTATTCACTGCAGCAGGACTTTTGTTCCAAAGGCATTCAATGCATGTCTCCTTACAGGTATCTCTTGTTCTTCAATAAATCCTTGCTGCTTTCATTTCCTTTACCTTGCAACTTAGCACTCATTTGTACTGAGCCATCTCATTACACGAAGCTCGATGCTCTCCATGTCTTGCTGTGCAGTTTCCAGCTGTCCAACCCATTTATCGCCGTCCCAAAGCCAGCATGGCTAGAATTCCGATAAAGGCTGGATTTACAGCTCCTCCCCACTGCCTTGGTGCTCCAAGCAGAGTTCCTGTTCGGTTCAGGCAGGCTGACAAAACACATTCTCAGTGACCACAGCTGGAGAGCATGTGAAGTTCTCTGCTTTTCATTTTCATCTAACTGGAGTAAGGCTCCAATCTTGCTTTTAGCAGACCAGTTCTCAACATCTTACAAGGGTTTTCAAAAGTTATTTCAGGAGTGATTGTAAGAAGCTTTTCCCGCCCTTTTGAAACCTTCCACATCCAACACACAAAATGACTGCTATTGTACAGTGGTTCCCTCAATCAGTCATTATTTTTAAAGGTATGCAAAATGTACCCAGGATGACAGCAAGACACCTCTGATAAGCAACCAGTGAATATCTGACTACTTTTTGCTTTGTTTTGCTACAACTGTGTCGTGTTTAATAACTGTTATTAGACCAGAAAAATGAAAGTGATAGTTCTCCTCAGACATCTGCCTAGTGCACACACTGCTGCTGAATGAAGGCTGCAGACTGTATCATTTCTCCTAGATGAGATGCCCCATTCATGCTCCTTGTATTGTTTTTTTTTTCCAGTGCAAAAAACTGTGTACAAAAGAATCACACATCAGTAACACTGAGAGACTTCAACCGTATCTCCTCATAAGGGACTGACGTAACTGCTTAGAGGCCCACACGGAGTTAGGTATGAGCAGAAACCTCTGGTTCTGCCACTTAGCTTTCCATGCATCTTAGAAAATGCAGTTCAGAGAGGTTATAGATTTTTCCTTCAAATTTGATTTGCCATAATGATGAATGAGGCCTAGGAAAACATCCGTATGGAAGACCATTTTATTGACGCATTGTGATGAACCCTTCCGTACATCGTGCCCGTTCAATGAAGAGGAGAAAGATTATGGAATCCTCCTCAAAGCCACGTCCAGGCCCATGAGGGTTAAGGTGACTGGTAATAGTCACCACTATAATCCTAGCCCAATCTGGGTGTCTTCTGTGATGAACTATAAGGACAAGGGGAAAGCAGTGGACACTTAGCCAGACTTACCACAAAAACACACCTGTGGAGTGGGTGGACAACATACACGGGGGTGGAAAATGGGGTGGACTTCTATGCTCAGACTTCAGTAGTCAACAATTTGAAATCTAGGAGGTGGGCAGCTGCAAGTGCAGTACCTCAGGAGCTGGTACTGGAGGCTACTGGTTTACGTCTTACCCACCTGGGTGGTAGGATAGAGCACGCTCATGTTTGCAGATGACACCAAGCAATGATGGTGGAGGACAGGAGCAGGACACCCCAAAACATGGGAGAACTCCCACTCAATTGGATCCTGACTGGCTGAAGTGATGTGCTGATGGAAAGTCTGTCAAGTTCATTAGCCCTGCACATGAGAAATAAGAAACCAAAAGACCTGGGGCTAAAAGTGGCCACAATGAATAGGAGTCAGCGAAACTTGCAGCTACAGAGGCCAGCACTGTCCCAGGCTGCACAGTAAAAGCATGGGCAGCAGGTTCAAAGAAGTTATTTTCCCCACGTATTCAACACTTGTAAGCTGCATCTGGAATAACATCATCCAGTTTGGGGCTCCCCATTACACAATTAGACATGATCAATGTGCAAGAAGTCCAGCTGAGGACCACCAAGTCTGTTAGAAGGCTGGAGCTCATGACATGGCTCAAGGGAGCTGAGCTGGGTTTGTTCAGCTTGGAAATTAAGGCTGCAGGACCTGCAGTCTTCAGCTACCCGATGGATGGTTACAGAAAATATGGAGCCAGACTCTTCAAGTGGCAACAGGCGAGCTACAGCAAGGGAGAATCTGTATATCAGATAAAAGTTTGCACTGAAGATACTACAAAACCAAACAGGAAGTCAGAGGTTGTCAAATGCTCATCCCTGGAAATACTCAGAATTTTATTGGACACAGCCCTGAAAAATTCACCCCCTTTCAAAGTCAGCACCGCTCTAGTCAGGAGGTTGACCCATATGACCTCCAGAAGTACCCTCCAACCTAAATTTACTCCATGGTTCTAAAAACTGAAAAGATCAATGCAAGCTTCACAGTGTGGCTAATGTAACAGACAACTGCCTGTTACCTTATGCTGCGTGACTGTATTCCAATCCCTCAAGACAATTTCCATAATATCATCAATATTACCTTAAGCCCTCATTATCAAACAGTCCAGGCTGCACAAGCATTCAGCTACAGATGATCTGTCAAACCAATAAATCCTAAAAGCAATGGTACTGACAGTCAGGAGTGACATTTTTCTCTCTGCAAGTTAAGTGGCCAAATTCCAGGCTCAGGGTTTTACAAAAAAAGCTTGAAACCACATAGTTTGTATAAGATACACAGCTCAAGTTCTGGCCATTTTCAGCCCCTCGTAACAGCTCAGGTGATTTCTTTGACCTTATGTGTCAGACACATGGAAAAACCAACACAAACAGTGGCTAGTAGTCTTTGTAGGCATTAAGACATGTAGCTTTCTATATACACGAGCTAATGGTTTTTGAATACTGAGATTTTTGTCCCCAAAGCACGAGAGATTTTTTTCCTACAGCAGCAGCAGACCTGTAAGAACATTATTACCTTAGCTCAAGTTCAGCTTGCTTCTTTGCTTATGTTTTTATAGAAGTTCAAACCCCTAAAATCTGGAGACAATTACCACAGCTGTAGCTTTAGGTTTTTCAAACACTAACTACATATCTACAGATTTTTCCAAAAGTTAACATTTATTCATAAGTTCATACTATCAGCAATCCTTTGATAGGAATTATGCTCTTAAAAAACAAGCTTAAAACAATAAGATGTGAAGCTAATAATGGTCTTCAGTTTATGAACACCTTATCCAAAAGCAGACGAGACATCTGTAACAAGAAAAAGTGTGGCAACCTCCTTTCAACAGTGAAATAGAGGCTCTATGAAAAGGCTATACGAAAAACAGCTACTAAAAGTGTGACTTTTGCACATGATTTGCACATTTCTTTCTGTTGTTTACCCCTTTCTATGCTTGTTACAAGCAGAATGACGACTGTTGCATCACACAGCTGTTTGTTTCCATCTTGTTGTAACCGGTGCTACTGTTAACATTCTCCACCACACCTTCTACGCAGAGAAACAGGAACATGCAAAGCAGATTTACTCAAAGATCTCTTTTCCAGTTGATGGTGATTACACGTAACAACGACTTTATCGCGACAGAGAATGCAGGAATGGTTAAGAGGATATGCTCAGTGGCTAACAGGAGACGCTAACCATATTTTCCCTGATGTGTCACGGATTCTAGGAGTCAGGAAAGAATACAGAACACTGGGATTCTTTAAGAAATCTTGTACTAGTCTACTTCTGGAACGATTAAACATCTGTGACAGATAGTCTACCCACTCCATATAGGGAAACATTTATGTAGTACCATCAGTTAAAGCTCAAAGGAAAGTAACAACTGTTTAAACCAGTTTACCAAAACTAAGTGTACATTGAGAAGAAAAAAATTTAACTGGAGCCAAAAAGAGGGTATGTCTAGCTATAGCATAGACTCCTTCATAAATAAGTAAACAAATAATACTCTTAAGTTTGCTAGGGTGCCCGTTGAGCCACATGCTTAACCAGAGCTTGCTTTCGCTTTTAACACCATTTTAGTCTTCAGGAGAAGGAATTAAAAGTCTGTGCCCAATTTGCACTTAAAGCCCCCAAGACCTCGTATCTTCTGCCCTCCATCTTATTTCATTTTCTTTTGCACATCTTCCTCTTCCCAGGTAGCAGGCACAAATGAAAGCAATAAAGTTCCATCTACCTGAGCTGAGTTTTTTCTTTTTTTTTTTTTTTTTGGGTGGATAATTCTGCCAGATAAATAAACTTCCAAATATTAGAGAAGGGACACAGAACAGTCAAGACAGCACACTTTTGTTTTTGTCAATATTTCTTTAAATCCCAATCCAGCTCCTAGTAAGACTGGACACTACTTACAACACTCCTAGAACTGCAGAAGAATGGAAACACAATAGGGAGCGAGTGGAGAGGGGAGACAGCTCAGTGGCTGACTTCAGACATTCACATACACAAAGCCAGCATCCACTGGAGTCGTTAAGGCCCAGATGCCCCACTAATAGGAACAAACCCAAAACACAAAGGTAGCACATGAAATGTATTTACCTATTTAAACACAGGCAGCTGGTCAAGCTAGAATGGGGAAGGTAACTGCTAATTCCTTGTACTACAAGGAAGGAATGGAGTAAAAAAACCCAAGCCCACGGGCAGGTTTTTGCTTTGTGAACCTCTGTCTGTGCTGCTGGTTAACAGTGGTAAGTATAAAAAAATCAAAGAAAAATAATCTATTTATAGAACAAGTCAGTAGTCTGAGACATTTAGAAAAAAGTAAAAACAAGTCCTTCTTTAAAAATGGATTTACCAAAACAACTGTCACCCAGGATGACCCCAAGCCCCTCTGGTCCTCTGGCAAAGCCAGGGGCGACTTCAAACAAGAACTGTTGCTGACTGTACACTGGTGCACACCCAGCAAAGCCAGCAGGGAGGGGGATTTGCACTGTGAACAGTATCTGCAGACTGCTTGTGGTATCACAGGAGGCCATGCCCGTAGCCTGGTGATACTGGAAATAGTTGTGAGTGAAACTTTTCACAGAAGCACATGTGCTCAAGCCCTCTGAGGTAAGTGGGCTGTCTTCTTTCCTTCCCATCCCTGGGTACAGATCTCAGAAGCTGGTGCCCTGGGTGCTGTACCTCCTCGCCAGCTCCATCCTGCGCGAGACAACTTTAATGTGCAGGAGTGCAGAACTCTTAAGCAAAGCCTAGAAAAGGAGAGGGCATCCCCATGGAAAGGGAAGCACTCTGCTCTTCCCAAGTTCTGGTCTAGCTAGACATTATCAATGTTTTCTGGCCCTCCTCAGGACAGGAAGATCGGCTGTTTCCCACCGAGGAAAAGGTTTTGCCTAGTGGAGTAAAGTTGGGTTTCTTTTTTGGTAAACAGAACCTTTGCTGATTTCTGAGATTATGAGCTCCTCTGCCCTTTAGCTACAAAAGAGAAATGAAAAGAAACTCATCCACTTGCTCCCATCCTTATAGTGTAGTGTTAGCTGCCTGGATATGGAGGCAATTTAACTCTCCCAATACATTGCTCAACGCTCTGGGCTGGCATGGAGAGGCAAAAGATAACTTCCAAAGTCACCTCCTTAGGATAACCTGATAGGCCCAAAAGCTCCAGCCTGTGCCCACCAATTCCAGGCCAGCTCCACTGCCAACATGTACTTCTAACACCCTGAAGTGTCTAATCTAACAGCCTCGAGTTTGCTCAGTCTCTAAGAGCAACAGCCACACTCAAAAGATGGAAACACTCAAATCAGAAAACACTGGCTGGAGCTCCTAATCAGGCGGTGTCTGCATAGATGAGTCGGTACCACTGTGCCTTGACATTCCCATTGTATGAAGGAAGCCAGCTGTAAGGAACGGACCAACTCTGCTGCAGGTCTGTACATCCTTGGAAGTGAAGCTCAGTGGCTACGTTAGCTTCAAACCCTCTCTTCCTGTAAGGGTTTCAGTGGTCCATTTCCCAACAAGTTCTGGGCATCGAGTAGTTGCTAACTTGCCTCCTTAAGGTCTTCCATTGGCAGTTTGTAGCTCAACAAGAAGGGAGGAGGTGGTGCGTGAGCAGGGCTGCTCGGTCCCTGCACGGGTTTCTTTGCGCAGTTTATACAGATGTAATCCTCGTTCTCAGCCATTTCGGGAGAGACACCGACGCAGACCTGATGGAACCACTCATCGCAGCCACCGTCACACTGCACCCAGTCCACCTGCAAGAGAGCACAGCAGCAACACGGGGCACGTCACAAGGAAGGACTGACAGGCACAGTTTATGTGAAGAAAATACCTTCTATTAAACCCAACTGAGGTGCCTGGCACATAACAGGTTTTGGGCACAAATTAATGCCCTACAGAGCTTGTTTTAATAACTGCTTCAGTTTACTTAAAAGGAAGTCTCTTCCAACAAACCTCTTGCATCCTTAGACCACAACAATACAAATATACACGACTACTATTGAGGAAGATGACTCAGCTCTCCTCAAATGAAAGCAGGTGTGCTGGAACACATTTAAAATAGGAGGACAGTCAGGGACATCACTTCAGCATAGATGAAAGTCTACAAATACACATTCTAAATTATATACACCCCCTTAGACTGCATTATCAAATGGCAGCTTTTGAAGCCTAAAAATTAGAGAAAACAAGAGGACTTGATGCTTTGGGGGAAAAACAAAACAAAAAAAGAGAGCCACGTGATATCAACAGCTTTTATACTTTTCTACCAGCTAGATATTGGGTATACAGCTGGCCACCAAGTGCCAAAAAATGCACACAGAGCTGTAACTCCTAAACATCACAACATTCAACCTAGAGTATTTCAGACTTTGAGCTGAACTTGCTACAGAACAATTGGGAAAAACATAAAAGAGTAAATTAAAACTTAGGAAGAAAAAAAGATTCATTATTTGACTTCTGCAATTCCCCGAATAAAAGCGCATGTTAATTTGAGCCAGTGGGCAGAAACTGTTATCTGCAGGATAAGAAACACAGATTCTCCATTCTAATGGTATGCATTGGTACAGCTATAAAAATTGTTACTGCTGTAGTTCTGCTTTCACCTTACAGAGGAATGTGATAACATTTTAGGAAAACAGCACTAGTGCCAACCTATCAAAATGAAGAAACATTATCTTTTACTTTAGTTTGTAGCAAACTACTCCTGAATATATTTTCAAAGGGACTGGTAATGGTCACCAAGAGCTGCAACTTCAGTCATTACATTCCTGTATCTGCCATGTTTTACTTGTGTGACAAGTACGTATGTACGGCGTTCACCTGTCGAAGGTACAAAAGTACATCCAACCTTATGGCAAGGCAGTCATTCCATTAAAAACTTCGACCATACAATCAGGAATGTAACTCAGTTTCGTTCATTGAAGTTTGACAAATTTAGTACAACCTTATTTATAACAGGAGCTTAAGGGCACTCTCTTCCTGCTCACAATCTTAATTTCCATAAAAATATGGGGTAACTATCATCCGAGAAGTAAAGAGAATAAAAAGACTATCATCTTTTGAGTGACTGAGTGTAATTTCTAACCTTGATCTAAGTTTAAGACTTCAAAACTGGTCTCTTAATTGGTCGTATTGCCTGTTCCAATGAAGACTTGAACTCAATGTTTCAATTCTGCCCAACAAGAAATAAGTTCTTTGTATCTGCACTTGCTCCTACTCTCTCTTGTGCAAGTCACTGCAGTACAGTCTCAATCCCACAGTTGTTTGGGGTGTGTTTTTTCTACTTTCTAGAAAGCAGCAAAAAACATTTTGAAAAAACTTTTTCTGATCATCAATTAGTCTGTGTTAAAAGCCGACAATTAGGACGGGCAGTACCACTGAGACAGGCAGACCAAGTCTCTGTCATAATAATCCAATCAGGTCTAAAACCACTCATTATTCATCTCCAACAAGAAAAATGAAGCACTGAAGTTGGCAGATCACTCAGCCTGCAGCATCGCTGTTCACAGACCGTATGCAAGAAATACAGAAAATTTATTTCATTTAGGAACATCGCACATCCCACTCCTGCTCAGAAACACAGGAACATTTCTATCTGAGTCAAAGAATTAATCCTTTGAATCAGCCCATGCATGTTGCACATAGTCAACAAAACATTACACAGCTTGAAGAAGTTAAACTTCCCAACCAAGACATTTACCCAGATTCCAATTTTCCTTCTTTTCCTGTTTTAAAGTACCCAAGAGAGGAGGGAAGATCTACAGTTTAATCTGCAACATCTACACCTGTGTACCTAGTCAAGTACTACTCCATCCTCTCTCATTTCTAACCACACCACTTTGGTTTCTCATGCTGTTCAACCTAAATATTAAATGGCACAGAGGGGGGTTGACTTTGCATGGAATTGTCTATGACAGAACTAAGGGAAAACTCACTTTGTCCTTGCAGGGCCTTTGGCAGTTCTGTGCAGCACACACGGCATTCTCGTCATCCGACTCTTCTGCTCCTGACCAGTCGTACTTAGAAGGAATATCTAGAATCTTCTTCTCTCTTTTTTTCTCTGTGCTCTCCTTTACTAGTTCTACCTTGGCAACAACTGCCTTCTCTCGCTTCTTCTTCCGCTCCTCTTCCTTAGCCAGTTTCTTCGCCAGCTTGTTCAGCTCCTTTGTCTTATCCATGGTGAGTTTTAGCTTCTTCTTCTTAGGTTTTTCCAGTTTTTTCAGCTCTTTAGATTTTTGCTTCATATCTCCAAAGAACTGCTCTGCTCTCTCCAGTTTTCGTTTCCGCTTCCTCTCAGAAGAGTCTCTCCCTCTCATTTTCAGCGGTTTTTCATCCATGCTGTCATCCTTCATGGAAAGAGTGAAGAGAGATTTTTATTCAAATGCAAATTTCCTGCAAACCTGTTGTCTGAGAGATGTACTTACGTCTACCATCACGCTGACGTGGTATGAAGAAACCTACTCAACAACATACAGGTACAAATTCTAACCAAAAGGCACTTAACTTTATTTTCACCATATTCGAAAAAAATTCGGTGTTATCAACTGTGTCGAAGTACAATCAATCAAAAATACCCAGTGGAAAAAGTAAATCATCAGCAAGGGTAAGGAGGCAAAAGAAGCAATAATTACAACTCCCTTCTCACATTGTTTTTTAATAGAATTTGAGAAGATTAATCATTTGTTAGATGCTCTTGCTTATTTTTCATCCGAGGTCAGTCTTGCCTGTAATTATTTTTGAGAGAAAGCAACTGCTGTTTTGGAGATTAAGACAGTGTAATTGGTGAATTCTTAAAATGGATCATCAACTCAAGCAAGAGAAAAAAGTAACATCAGTTATTTGAAAAGCTTCCAAACTGGCAGACATTGTAAATATCCTGGCGTCATCGACAGCTCTTAAATAACAGATTCAGATGAGAAGTGAGGCTTAAAATTGGCAAACTCTGTCCCTGCAGGTAGCATTCACAGTGATGAGTCCTATTTATATCTGAAAGATTCACATGTATAGCTCCTCTGCACAAACAGGATTGATTCAATTTCAGTTAATCCAGTTATACACTTAAATAATTATTAGTAGACTAAGAACACACTACAAGTGAGTAAAGACACTGTTTACTGTACATTACTTAATATAGTTATTCCACCCAAAAACAAATCCTCTCAAGATTATTTTACAAAAGTCTTCTTATTTTGTATGTAAATAAACATGGAAAATATTCAATTCAAAATGAGTAGTTCTGGTCAAACAAGTATTCATAAGAGTTAACCAGAAAATGTCATAACACATACACATCCCACACCTCTTACCCCACTCCCCTGAAAAAAAGCTTTGCTTAACTATTAATATAACAGTCTGGAATACTATTTATAAATTGTTATTTGCTGGCATTCAAACTGTTCTTCAATCAACTCCATGCCAAACTATGATATTAAAAGAACATTAGGCTTAGGAGTACTCAGGTTGAAAAGTGGTAAAGCGGCAGTACTTGGGAGGCAGGGTCAGTTTTATACTACTGTCCTAGCTGATGGCAGCTTGGCAATGCTTTCAACTCATCCATTGTATATGGAAGGCATTCAGAAAATGAGACACCAATTAACGTGCTCATCTAACCTTCACAGCATGTAACCTTCCATCTTGTATTACCGTACACCACCGAGAAATCAAGAAAGAGCCATCTTCTATGTGCTTCCTGTGCATAACCCAAAAAGCCATCACACACTCCGTAGCCACACGTGGTCAAACTGACCCCTAACTGCAGCTGACAGGTGATACAGAATGGGTTCCAGTCGACAAGAGTTGACCTCTTCCAGCACACACCCCTTGCCCACTGCACGAATGCGGCCAAGTGATCTTGACTCGACCTTAGAATCAGCAGATAAACCCGCCAGATTCACTGTCACCTGAGCAAAGCAATTAGGACATCTTCAAAGTGGATTAATAAAAAAATTTCTACGCCTATGTTATTCTGAGGAAGAACAGGAATCTTAGTACCTGCACTACCAAACCACGTTTTACCAAAAAATAGTGTTCTTTCCCCAGTAACAAAGTTCAGTAACATAAAAGTATCAAGTTATATAAGCCAAGTGTAGACTTTCCATCTTCCTAAATGTTTCTTGTAACTCTTTTGCAGATTAGTTCTGTTTCCAAGCGTAATCAAGAGCAGTGTTTCCTTTCCTAACCCCATATTTTCTAAAATAAGGTTTGCATATGGAACTGCTTGAGAAAACTGTTCTAAACACGGTTAGTTGTGGAGGACAGTGCTACGGCATGAGCGAACAAGAACTGAAATTCTGGGTCTTTTATTCTGTTATTTTCTGGAATCTACCACTCCCCCCAGCTGAAATCCAAACATGTCAAGCAACTAAGCACTCAACTACCCAAGATTATATTAAAAAAAAGCCACTAATGTAACGTGGTGGGATTTCTGTTCCACATCCGAGTATTTCTTCAAGTTCCATACCTCCATGACATGAAGAAACCTCTCCTCAGAGGGTGGGTGAGTCGCCTGTAAAATCCGCCAGATGTGCTGTGTTTCATCCAGGGATACCTCCAGCAGATCTCCCACCATCATTAGATCTTCCAGCTGGGCTTTTGCTCCAGGTGACAGCTCCAAAACAGGGGGCTCCAAACTGCGAGGTACCAGTGGACTCTTCCGAGGCTGCTTCCTTGGAGTGCTAGAACCTTTCAGACAGGAGGCAGGTCATAGAATCATTAAGGCTGGAAAAGACCTCTAAGACCATTGAATCCAACTGTTAACCTGGCACTGCCAAGCCCACCACATGTCCTCAAGTGCCACATTCACATGTCTTTCGAATGCTTCCAGGGATGGTGATTCCACCATTTCCCTGGGCAGCCTGTTCCAATGTCTGACCACCCTTCCGGTTAAGAAGTTTTTCCTAATAGTCAATCCAAACCTCCGCTTGGCAAAGTCATACAAAGATAAAAGGAAGAGATGAAAACCAAAAGAAATTACGTTTTTACAACACTCGAAGGAGGGAGACAATCTCAAGCAAAACACATTTGACACAGGTTTATATATCAGACATCAGGAAACTAACTGCCATGTAACTCTACTTGTACCTTCTTACAGACATATTCTGTAGAACTCGCAGGGGTAACAGAGCAGTTCCCCTCCTTGCTGACTCCTCATCCATTATTTATTTAATTTTATCTCAATGTGAACAAAAGGAAATACCTTGAGAGCAGCTTTTAGAAGCAGATGAATAAGCGTGCTCGGCACAGAAGGAGGGAGCAGTCCACATGTGTGTCACCACTTCCTCTGATTTAATAGGGATTTCCTCATCACAAAACAAATTAGGCTCCAAGCTGCTAGAAGATTTTACACTGGCATTGTCCTGAAAGAGACCCACAGAAAACATGCAACATCTGGATCCAGAAAATACCAACTTCAAAGGAAATTCTACTAAGACTGAGCTGTTCCTAAAACCCTCTGAAACACGCCACCAGAGACACTAAGACCATGTGCAAAAGCTACGGATTACATCCCTACTTAAATAGTGGATGAATACAAGAACTATTGAGAGAGGTCAGCAGATTTATAGTTACTGCAAGAGAAACACTTGGTAAGTTTCCTCACCCACCAGTCCTTAAAGTATGGTCTTTAGAAGTCAACATAGCCAAAGAATGCTTACTCTTGGCCTACAAAATTGATTATTTTGCTTGAAAAAATTGACTGCAAGACTATAAAGACTGGCATCTGTAGTAAAGCAGGGGTGTGCTGAGTAAATAACTGTGCTATAGAAAGATCTTACAGGTGAGGTCCAGCACAGCAACAAATACCAAAACAATGGCAATCAAACATTGTCCTGGGATTGGGACTTTTATGTCAGTCTTGAATCATTTCAAGACAGGACCAAACACTGAAGGAAGAGGACTGCAACAGGTAAGACTGTTGTGGATATTTCCACAAATAGAGTAATTGGCTTGTGCTCAGCAAAAAGAGTTGTGTAAGACGCTGAAGACGCTCAAGGTATTGGGTAAGATGGATGTTTGACTGTTTAGGTACATCACACCCAAGTGGGACATAGGCCTTCAGGTGCAGTTGGACACATTAAGACAAGAGAGATTAGGAATCTCTTAGCAGTGCGAGCTGCTTTGCTTGACTCTGCATTACATTAGGCAGAGAAGCACAAGCCCACCTAAGTAGATTCCCTGATGCTCCCTACTACTAATTTATCCCTCTTCTTACTCGCCCCTGGAGGTGAAATTAGCTAGGATAATCTCCTCAACCAACCATCTATTTTCACAGCACTTTCCAGAATTCAGCTATTCATCACGTAAGTGATGAAACTGGACAACAGATTTAACATACTCAGTACACTGTGTACGACTGAAATCTTTCAGAAAACATTAAAAACAAAAAGCTGGCTTAAAAAAAGAGAAAGGCTACAGAGCAGTTATTGACAATATTTACCTGAAGATTAGTTGTGTGGGTCCCAAAATGGCCAACTCAGGAAATTGTACCACCCAGACACTGTCATTTCATGACATAAAAAGGGAGTTTAAGAATGGTAATATCTCTCTCTCTGGCTTTCAGTTACACGTTTAAAAGGAAGTGAAGTGCACACTAATGATTTTTGTACAGAACTACAAGTGGGAAATTCAAATTTCAATTGCCCATAAAAAGGTAGAATAAATATACTCAGAAAGAAGATATTTCTCCCTACATCATAAAGTTTATATCTCGTACAGAGATGGGTATCTCACTATACTACATTAAAGAAAGTTCAAATGCAAATTGATTTGTTAAATAATCACCATTGCCATAGGCAACACAGGTGCAAAGAAATGAGAAAAATATGAGACAAAAAAATGAAAACTATAGGTGAAGAAAGTTCATAGTAAATTTGACCAGTGAATTAACTTGATCGAAACAAATCTTAAATCTAGCTATTGCACTCATAATGAAGTATTCACTGGCAAGAACAATGTTTTAATTACAAGACACACAATGATCAAACTGGCCTTTTCTACATGTATTCCCATAACAACTGTGCACTTGAGAAGCCAGAGAATGTAGGTTTTGAAATACAGTCTATGGACCCTTGCGGATTCAGGGATTACTTCCACAAGAAGTTAAGAACAAATTCATACACGATGCATCATGACCTAAATTTTTTTAAACACACTGGTAAATGTTTATGCTTCACGATCTGAAAAAACTCAACCCTTAAAAGCCAAAAGTCTAAAAATAATTAATTTCTGAGCAACTTTGCTATTTCTTTTGAACTTTGCTCCTCCTCTTTAAACCTAAAGAATTTGGTTGCCTGAAAATTTGTTTTCTATTCCAAACATGTTAGTTGACCTAACAAAAGATATTTCTGGTCCCTAGCAGCTTTGCTTCAACCGTTTTTTACTTTTAGGTTTCTATAATTACATATAGTGATGGAGATCCAAATCCAAAGGATTAAGTAACAGATTTTTAAATGATGACAACAGAATCACTAAACAAATGAAATGATGCTCCTGCAAAACCCTCAGATCCTGACAAGCATATGCCATCTTTCTTGACATATGCTTTATCACAGCCTCAGAAAATGCCACATCTTTCAGAAATGCCTTATTACGACTCTTGATGCAAAGAACATTTTGGAAATTATTTTTGTATATACAACTAAATTAATTAAAAGCTGTAGCACTCAACTGCAATGTACTCTTGCTGGCATTTCACATGGGACTATAAGAAAAACCTGAGTATATGCACAAAGCTGCAGAGAAACAAACAACTGAAAATAGGAGACTGCAGCAAATCATACCTGGAGAACATGTGTCCCTTTATAAACCAGAATATCTGCCCTAAAAGAATTTACATGACCACACTGTCTCTTAAGATAGCATCTTTTAAGGTAGAGATGACACTATTGCTAAAAAGAAAACACTGCTCAAGAAGAAACAGTGGCATTGGTTTTGTCTCTACATTTATCAAAAGGACATTTCAGCACATGGAAAACACTTGGTTATCTCCACAATTGCCTCTTCTCATGGAAGTTCTCCTCTAGTTAAAATACTTGAAAAGTCTGACTGCAGGTACAGTTTCTGAACTGAATCCAGACACTAATTTTACAACGCAATCCAGACATCCAGTATCGAATATTTCCACACATCCAAAATGGCACACGTGTACATCCTTTATGTGAGGGTTGAATGAAGAGAAAGGTATAAAAACATGAAAGAAGCTCTGACACCAGGAAACTTCTTACATAGTGTGCAGGTTTCAAAGACTAATTTTTTTGCTGTAGCAAAACTTTTGAAGAGCTCTCCATATAGACACATTTATGACTCATGCTATCTTTGATTGGGGCATAAAGACAATGTTCATCCTCCACGGTATTATAAATACAAATACCTTTGTAAGTTTATCTTTTCCCTTAGCACTAAAAAGCACCCTTTGAAATTCATACAGGTTTGGAAATTTTGAATAAAAACATCAAAAAACTTCCCTCAGAACTGAGACATGCAGATAAAAATCAAGAAGTACTTCCTCTGCAACAGGAGCCAGGGCAGAATATACAGAAATAGCTTAAGATACAAAATATACTCTGAAATGAATGAATAGAAGATAGGTGTTCTGGATTAATTCCATTCACATAAACCACACTTACCTTTACGTCATAGCCATATGTCTCCCTGATGTCTTCATCAGAGTCTGTCTCTTCATCATCATAATCCAAATTCTGCCGTGGGGATGAGGAAACACTCCCTATCACTCTGTTAAAGGCTGACTGCTGAAAACTAGTCAGGTGTCCCTAAAAAAAAAAAAAAAAA
>VXAY01007247.1:1402388-1440053 GCA_013399855.1 Oxyruncus cristatus | reverse complement strand
GAAATATGGGAATGAAACAATAAAATGTCCAGAAAAATCTGTAGAAAAGCTACAGAGTTTGTGACAAAGAATTGCTTCTTTTGGCCTGAGGGCAACTACCTGGACAGTCACAGAAAAGACTAGTTACAGCAAAAAGTGAAGAAAAATAAGGACAAAAACAAGGCAAAGCTTCCATTAGATTCCGATTCCCTGTTTTTGAATAACATGGAGTACACAGATCTAGATATTGCTGTTCAGTACTACCAAATTACAGCTTGTGGTTGCACAAACTTCTTCACCGCAGCATCACCCGACCCCAATCTCAGGATGAAGAGGTCAGCTGTGAAAGCACCACTGCCCTCCTACAGGCCTCCCCGAAATTTACTAACGACACTAAATGCCTGGGAATAGCAATCCATGAGAAATTATAAATACTGAGACCTTGGATTCTGTCAAGAGGGAAATGGAATTGGGACACCAAAGCAGCAACTGCTTCACACACCTTCATGCCCATACCCAGCTGTTACGATTGACCTGATGTTTCTTACAGGAACATTCAGCCACAGAGCTGTTCCTGCAGCAGCATGTAGCTGACAGAAGCAGCCAGAGCCTGCTGAGCTCCAAACTAAGTAGTTTCAACACATCTAATCCTCTTCTTTACTTTTAACTCTCCTCCTCTCTCCCCCAAGCTTCTCCAAGACAGACAAGGCATTTCAACACACTGAATTAGGACAGGTACAGTAAAGAGCAAGATACCCCCACCCGTACCTGCAGGTCAGGGTTAGCTGCTGCTTTCTGTAGCTCTGCACTGATGATTTTCTCTGTTTTCTCCCGTGCTGCCTGCTCCACCATTCTCTGGCTGAGCACAGAAAGCTTGGCCAGAGCAGAGGACAGCTCGTCAGTGGCCAGTGCCTGTCGTGCTCGGTCCTGCCAGCTCATGGCCCGTTCCGTCAGGCACTGCAGGGCCTCCCCCTCCGGCAGCCGCACCGGCAGCTTCTGCAGGGACACCAGCAGGGACAGGATCGTCTCCAGCCGCGGCCTTCGGGAACGCATGCAGAGGGGACACAGGAACTTCACTTCTTTGGCCTGCCAGCTAGAGCCCTTCTTCTGAGAACTTGTTTTGGGAAGGGGCACGCAGCCGCTATGGAACCAGTCTTTGCACAGCTCACACTGCAGCATGAACCCACTCGCTGTTTTGCGGCAGATACAGAATTTGACTTCTTCAATTCGGTCCACCATAGTCATCTTGGCCAGGTTAGCTGCCCTGAGAGCGTGCATGGCTTCAATCTCCTTCTGTTCCCGATCCTTGAATACAGCCACCTACCCAACGAGAACAAAAAACAGGTTGTGACCTTCACAGCTAAGAGAGATTTCATTTTATTAGCAACATGAAAAAAAAAAAAAACCACACCAAACATACCAAGATATCTTCCTATTTAAACTAGCCCAAAACTTAGGAGTTGTGTGATCTAATTAAAACTTCAGCTAAGATACCTCCTCCTCAATTACTCATCACTCCCTTGAGTCCTTCTGACAGAGATACTATGTAAACTTAAGATAACCTTCTCAATAGCTATGAAGTTCCTGAAATTTATAATTATATCTGTCAAAAGACCACCAGAAGAACAGGTTTTGACTCCAGGGAAGAAGTCAAGATCTGTTCCATCCAGTTGCCTACTGAGACAATGCAGCTGAGCATTGTTTCAATGTTGACTCAGCACCAGAAGCATCTGAGTGACCAAACATCTTCCCAAGCGCCTTACATTTCCTCAGTGTTTCCATTCAAGTGACTATAACAAAGCACATTACAGTAAAACAGACTGTGTATAAGCCATATTAATGAGCCTGCATATATTTTCTTTGTTCTCAGAGAAAAGTCAGGCAGATAAATTCATCTGACAAGCTGCATGAATATCCTCCTAAAAAGGAGGAAACAAACAAAACACTCCCTCCAGCCCAGTGCCTATGACCAAGCTGCCCTCAAAGCTGACCTAAACCAAGTATGTCTTGGTACTGGTTAAGGCAGAGCTGGACCTCACTGCATATTGCAATGTGATTTCAAAAAATGTTAATATTAGATGAGCAGCCACAGATATTAACCCAAGAGCATTTAAGAGTTACACACAGCCCAGTTCATATTAAATACCAGCATTTACACTCTGAACAGTGCTTCCCTCTACTTTCACTGCAGCTAAAGTTGAACCATATTCTTGTGTTAAACATAGTATTATGAGAGATCTGTTTCACTGAGATTCATTTATCAGTTCTTCCATAAGATTTCTACACAGATTAGAGACTGTATCAGGAGTTACCACCTTCCATTGCTCCTTACCACAGCTGCAGTGTCCCTGGCCTCCTCCAGCCCATCCTCCAGTTCACTTAGGGATTCCAAGTCAAGATCTTTTTCCTTTTCCTTCTCCATCAACTCCTTTGCCCTCTTCCGCCTGTTCTTACTGCTCCCGTAAACACCAATATCAGTCCGAGGGCTCAGAACCTGTAACACCAAGAAAACTTTGACTGTCAGGGCCAAGGATGCCAAGAACACAAGAAAGTTCTAATCTACAACCCTGTGATATCAGGGACACATATGAGAACATCTAATAGAGGAATTACAACAACGTCACCAGAGAGCAAGAAGTACTCAGCAATCTAACACCTCTGATATCTGTCAACTAATGCTACAAGAGAACGAACAGAAAAGGATAAAAGTATTTCATACTTATGAAATTTGAATGTAATCCGTACCACCATAACGTGGCAGGTCAGATTGAAAGCCACTATGTTTTCATGATTAAGCTACCATACAAACAGCTAACCAAAGTACTGTATGCAGATATCAGTAGTTTAGCATTCACTTCAAGAGTCTTTATCAATCACAAGTCTTTAAAAACCTGCCATTATTTCATATTTACATCAGCAATTTGGTGGTTGAAAGAAAAATATGCTAAAATATGCTATAATAAGCCTTTTAATATCAAATACGAGAGGCTGCAAAGCACTTTAAAGGACAAGAATAAAATTTTAAGTTATCATGACTAGTTGGAATGCATACTTGAATATGAAATCTAGCAATTAAATTCAACATAGGAAAGTACAAATTGCTACCTTTAGGAAAATGCAAAACCAGAACATATCAAATAACTACTTCGCCAGAAGAATATAGAGAAAAAAATTGTATCTAGAGGGTACGACAAAGCAAACAGAAATCAGTGTGATGTTGTTGCAGTAGGGGCAGATCCTACTGGGAACATTAAACATCAGTATCCCCTTTGAGACACAAAATGTAATTATTGCACTACATATGGCACTGGGAAAGCCAGAGAGAGAAGATGCTGTCTGGTTTTGGACATCTCACTAAAAGTAAGAACAAACTGCATAGAATTAACAACAATATAAGAGAATGGAAAATACAGCAGTTGACCAAACTTGAATTGTTCTCCCTAGAACAGGGAAGCCTGTCAAGTAGATACGATAGATCTTCGAACACATGATTGATTTTTATTAAAACAAAGACAGCGACTAGATTCATTGAAGTGAAATAAACAGCAGTTGACTTAATTTTTCTTATAGTTAAACAGTTTGTAAAATATATAATCTATTTTCTTAGCATTTAAGCAGTGAGGCAAGTTAAAACATTCATCAATTCAAGACAGCGTCTGTGTCCGTTTCAGGCCTGCATTTCTATAATGACACAAAAGAAATCCTTTGCTTTCCCTCTTTCTTCAGAAGTAACAGATGAGGTTGTCCATACATATACCAAGACTAACCAAACAGACTTTTTGCCTTTTTGTTCCTCTTCACCCTTTTCATTCTTTTCACCCAAGAACAGCTGAAATTCTATTTTATTCTGAAAAGAAGCTGCAATCCACTGTAGCTGAAGCAGTTGTTTGCTCTGGACCACTGAGGGCCATCAAGGTCAGCGTCTGAAGGCTGACAGAAGTGCTGCTCACCTGTAGCAGACTGTAGCTCGAGTTCTTCTTCAGGAAGGTCCGTCCCGTGCGCTCTCTCCAGGCGCGTGCTGCAGCTACCTGAGATTCCAGCTGCGGCAGCGCATCCAGACGCACCGGTATTGGGCGGCCTTTGGCAGACAAGCTCTCCAGTTGCTCCAGGTAGGCATAGTTGTTCCCATTCTGGAGTGAAAGAAATTTTTCTAAGCCAACAGTTCCACTGTGATATCAGCTGCCAGCTTACTTTCAAGCCATACGCTATTTTGTCACTGACTGAAATAGAGTTCCATATTAAAGGAAGGGAGGGCAATGTTTCAATCTTACTGTTATTTTACAAATCCATCTCATACAGCTTTAACAGCCATGGTCAGCTGGCTTAGGGAATAAGACAACACTCCATTTTTATATGATTGTCTTAAATGCTGTCTGCTTAACAGTAAGATATTACATCTGAGTTGTACATGGGCTGATGTGAAATCCACTGGGATTATCAGTTCAATTTCCAACAAATACCCGATATAAGACTAGCAGTTGTAGTCCAGAGATAAACACCTAGAAATATCATGGAAGTCTGGATCAAGTTCTGTGGGGAGACTAATAGCAGGGAAGGCTACTGAGCTAATTCATCTATTTCAGACAGAAAATTCTAGCCACCAGTGCCATTAAACTTTACACCATTTTGGGGAGAAAAGACAAATAAAAAGCATTTCCATAGCCAGATTCAAAACTGAAGACCTGTAAGCAAAGCATCTTATGCTGCAGCTAAGTAGCTCCACTGACAGTATGCCAAAGAGTTTCAATACCAGATACCGTATCATAATGAATTTGCCAGCTTTTACATCCCCCTAAAATGCATAAAAGGAAGGGAAATAAGAATTGGGATAGCCAAGGGGGAAACGAGCACAAAAAGAAAGTGAAATTCAAGCACACCAGCTATACATTTAACAGCTATAGCAAAGCTTTCCTTCAGGTCACCTTTGTGGCTAGAGGGGCTAGGAATAAAGGACATGTCTAAGTCAATGCAAGCAGAATATTCTAGTCCCTGCTGTAACCCCTACCTGAATGGCCTCCACTTTGGCTGTCCAGTCTCTAGCCCGCTGCAGGGCTTCTTTCAGTGCCAGCACATTGGGCAGGTAAGCAGGGATGTTCTTTGCTTCATTCACGATGCCCTCCAGAGCCATCATACTTTGGCGTGGTCTAGAGCAAGAAAAACCCAGTTCCAGCCTTCTCTTGAAATGCCAGTTAACTACAGCCATAAATTTGACAGGCTGGTGATGCAACTTCATCACCACACTGCGGTGCAGGACACCATGGCTCTATGCTTGGAGGGCACTACCAGCTACCAAAGAACAGGAGGTGAGAAAGATGATGGACTTTGCACAGTCAATTCAAAAGGGCACAGCATCACAGCTCCTTAACATCAAGAAAGCTGGGTAGCATACTCAGGGTTCTTTGTTGAGGGGGATGAATAGCAAAGACAGCAGCAACACTCACAGCCTCCTGCCACTGTGCAACATGATAGGGAATACATCAACAACGTCAAATTCTACTCTTAAGCGATCTAACTGCTGGGAGGTAAAAAAACAGCCCAAAAGAACAAAGGCACTACAGCTGCAAAGACCCAACTCTTCACCACACTCCTCAGAAGAGGATGAGAAACACAGAGGTGTATTACCTGTAAGAACAGTTTGCAAAGGAACACTTACCTGGCCTGCAGGCAGACCTTGGCCTTCTCCTCCCACCTCTCTGAGACTGTGAGCAGCTCCTGAAGCTCAGCCATGGCTTTCTCTACAGCATGGTGTGGTGCCAAGCCCACACCCGAGTCAATCAGCTTCTTCATCACATCCAGGGTGACTCTCTGGGGATCCAAGAGGGTGGACCTCACCTCATCCAGCCACCGTGCCTGCTGCAGTTCTTGCTTCAGCCTTGGCAGCTCGGGAAGTTCTACATAAAGGCCAGAGCCCATGTCTATCAACTCCTGCAGCTTGGAAGAGTCTGGGATCTCATCCATCATAGCTTCTTGAGCACGCTCATGAAATTCTTCCACATCATCAAGCAGATTCTGAAGTAACATAGAGTACAAATCAATTATGGAAAAGCGTCCACAGAATCAAAAGGGAAATCTGACTGAGGGATCAGTCAGTTGTGAATTTGTTTGTGATCATCACATCATCAGTCAGAGCTTCTACACACCATGCCAGCTAGCTGTCACAAGCCATCGAGTCTGACACATATTAAGTAACAGACCATCTAACTTATTTGATGGCCTAATGTTTCATACCCGAGGCATATTAGCTGCATCGAACTCTACACCCAAAATAGTATAACTGCAAATGACTACAGATCCCAATAAAACAGAGTATTTAGCACTGCCCAGTCAAACAGAATTTTAAAATAGTGGGAAGAAAGGGGACTTCTGCAAACAGATCATCGTTTCAATACAGTGTCAGGGCACTACAGTAATGATGGCAATACACAGCAGAACAAGACATGCTGAGGAGAAATAACAAGCCAGAGATGTAAAAGAAAATGAATTCCAAAAAATCACTAAAGTAATGATGATATTATTTGCTAAAACAGGCCCACCACTTAAAATCATCAGGGATTTATTGCACAAAGGAAAGAAATGAAAAAGCAAAGTCCTCTTATTAAAGGAGACAATTTCACAGAAAGCCAACTGCACTGCTGCAGTTGTCCTCATCCTCATATTTTGGCACTGCAATGAAAAAAAGCAAAGCCAGCAGACAGGAAAGAACCTCTGCAGGAGATTCATTCAAGGACATTCAACCAGTATCCTCAATTGATTCACTCCCAAGTCTCTTACAAAAAGACAGGTATTTCTGACAGCAAGTCGATGGCACAATGAGGAGCAAAACCTGTATTTCCTAACCCTTAGCTTCCTGCCCTTTCTGGCTGATGCTTCTTCTCATGCCTGTCTGGAAACCAGAAGGCATTTAGAAGAAAGAACAAGACTCACATTGTAAGGATTTTGATTTACGGAACATACGCTGAATGCTGCATAGTCACAACAGTAAATTATTACAGTTTAATAATTACAATGCTTTTTGTGTTAGAAAATACTCATCATCCAACATGACAATTATTTTGCTATTCATTATGATGGATAATTGCATTCAAATGTCATGCTGAAAGCTAGTGAGTGCTTAGACTTAAATGATCATTATCTGACTTTATTCATAAACTAAGAGACTACAGTCTGTAATCAGTAAAATGATAATATTTATTTATTGGCTAGTTATGAGGTTGAAGCTTCAAGAACATGCACATGCACAGGCAGAGTATTTGAACTAGAACCAGTTTCCTAATGCTGGGATTTGGGGGAAGAAAGACCAGTTGGGAGAAAGTACCTAGACAAAAATGTAAATTAAAACTCTTAAGAGTTTACTGTATGCCTGCAGCTCTCTCATCTACGCATTATGTTTTAATTAGAAGTAGGTTTTAAACACATTACAAACAAAAAAGCCCTTTGAGAACAGTTTTACAGGTCTATTAATACATGATGATAAAATTTCATTAATAAATATTAGTATAAATATTTCTGGAGTTTATGTGGAAAGATGGGTAGTAAAACCATCCTATCCTATGAGGATAAGAATACACTTTCCACTCTCTACCAGCTGCTGGGAAACTCATTAAAGAACACCTCTGAATGATAAAGATGTTGATTAGCATCAACAGGCCTGGCTAAACTGCATCCTGGAGTCCTGTAGTTTTCTGAAGGAACCCGTTTTCAGCAAAAACATGCCAATATCATAAAAACAAGAAGAAAGTCCTTATCAAACACTGAACTACCATGGAAGAGTTAATATGAAATTAATGAATGAAGGAGATAACAAACATTAGCAAACACTTAAGGAAAAGAGGCCATCTCAAACAAAACTAACTTATCTTTCACCTGTTTGGTTATGTAGCAGTAGCTGCACATATGGTCATGGTTAGAATTTTAGGCCCTTCATCTGGTACTATATAACACTTAAAACAGTATCAACAGAACATGTAGGTTAATAAATGGTTAGCATACATCTCAAGAAGTGTTTCTCAAGGTAAAAAATCTTTACGAAGGCTGCTTCTTGAAGGAGTTTTCTAGAACTTGGTTAGTAGGTGAAACACTATTTAGCATTTCATCATCAGTGACAGAGAAACAAATTAAGATTGCTGCTGAAAACACTTGCTATAATGCAGACTGCCAGAATGATAAATGCCAGGGGAATCAGTATGATGTGGATTGCTTATTAGTCTAGATTCATTCACAGACAGGTGCAAAGATATATATGGAGGGTAAGAAATGCAGGCCATGCATACAGATTAAGAGGGCTGTAAGCTGGAAAGCAAGGCTGAGAAGTATTTACAGAATAACTGACAGTGTGGCACTGCTTTCCCTCTCCCCTAAAAAAGCACATCAATGTAACCTTCACAGATTCTACAAAACCAAACAAAAGGTAGGACTTAGCCAGAAATGTCACCTCTACAGATAGCATTAATGATGCTGGAGTAAGAGTAACTGGTTCAGAGAGATAAAACTGGGCCATCTGGACCAGTGACAGGTAAGGGGGGGTCTTTTATCTGCAGTGAGACCACCCCATCTGGCAATGCCCATTGCAACAAGCACCCTAAAAAGTGCACACAGTCATGTAAAGTGCTCTGTTCTTTTGCCCAAATGCTGACCTCCACGTGCAACACCCCCACTCTGTCAAACTGCTGCACAAGAGCACAGGTATTCTTCCAGAAGGCAGTGGAGGCCAGGTGGAATTAGAGTATCTCACAGGGCATGAGATATCCATGCTCGGGCTATCAATTTGAGAATTGCTATGACTACAGTAGCATAAAAATAGAAACACCATCACACTGCCCACTTAGAGACATGCTTACAAACGAACAGGAAATGCATGTTATATTCCATGCTGGAGAGATAGCAACATGTCATCAGCAAAACTGCAACGACAACAGCAACATTTCCCAGTAATGCAGGAAGACACTGTACTTCCTTTCTTGAGGCCACAGACATCACTGCAAAGCAGTCATATGCTTTACATCATAAGCTAGAATTGAAACATCCCACTCAATCCATCTCTGACAGCGCAGGACTAAATCTCAAAAAAAAAAAAAGCAAGAAAAAAAAAAAGCTTTTCATCCTTTACAACAGGCAACCTTATCTGATTAAACAGAAATACCACCACAAAACCAGAACAAAGTAAAAAGCACAACATTATCTAAGGAGCAGATGCAAACTTACCTTTACTTGTCGGGCCTGGCTGATAACACATGGCAAGCTAAAAAGCTGCTGTACAAATGCTTTAAGCTCCTCCATAGTCAGCTTGGTCCGAGTCCTTCCGCTGTCCTGGCTCACTCTGCTGCATGAACAGATACAATTAAACAATATTGGGTGAGATAACAGTGATGCCTGGATTTACTCCCAGTGACAGAAAGCTAACATAACTACCGAGAAGTTACCAAAAACGTTTAATCACCTGAGAACTCAAAATGAATTCCAAAATCTTGCAAACAAAATTTAATGTAATTCCCCTAAGTATCTTCAAGGGAATTACCCTGCTCTTCCAGAGGTACAATTCTTTAGGTGACTTTCAAGTCCAGTTTGTTACAAATGTGGAAGAGAATACAATCCCATACAGCCTGCTTTAGGCAGCTCAGGAAGTTGACTGTTGTGACAGGCACTGACAAGAAGTCTGAGATATGTAATAGCAACGAACCCTGAAAACAAGTTATTTTCTGGTGCATTCTCCTGTAGCCAGAGAACTGTTGAAAGTGGCCTTGCAACAGAGAACTGCTATTGAGCAGGACATGTTCTGCAAAGACACTTCCATTAAATATCACTTGAAGCAAGTAAAACAAGCCCTGAATGCAGTACAAGACTTTAATTTGTGCTGTGTGTCACTTTAAACACTTGGAACACATATCACTGGCAGGCACAACTTCACAAGCAGGACAGATTTCAAACACTTAAGAGCTGTTCCCTGCTAATGAATCTACCTTTTATTACTATAAAAATAATAAGGAAAAAATATTCAATCTCTCAACCTGTGGACTTAGATATAATGGTAAACGTAAAATTTAGATTAATGATCAAACAATTATAGACCAGCTAAACCTCAGAGGGGAAAAAATACTGCAGGCTTTGACTTGCTGCAACAGTGAGGAGGACTGTTGGCTGCACCAGACCTGATGTGCCCCCAAAATCCCTGCACAAGAGCAAATGGGGTGCTGGGCTCCAAAAACCAGCACTGTGGGATGGGACACTGAAACATCCCACTGGCATTCTGTCCCTAGTCCCACCACGGACTGGTGCAGCATGAGATGCAAAAAGATACAACTATCCCTGCCTGTGGAAACTCACAGCTCCCAAGAGAAGAGAGAGATCTAGGATTAGAATACTGGACACTGCTTCATAGCTACACATCAACTGTTTTTTGGGTTTATACGTAAAGAGATGGGTAATCCATAGATTTTCTTCTGCTACATTTGATCAGGCGTTTATAGCTCCATCAATCCCTGCCAAATTTTTCTGTTTGAGCACTTGTTTTTAATGTGCTTTTTTAATAACCTTATCCTTTGTGTGTGATCCTTCTCAATGCGTTAAATATGAATATAAATGTTAAAGAAGTGGCTAAATGTGACCTTTGTAATTACATTTCCTAATACCGTTTAAAGAAGTTTTACAACCTTCCTCAAACTTGAATTTTGTAACATATTGTTATTTAGCACACAACAGCCCTCAGACATATTTACAAGTCCTTTTTTTGTCCCATAGATGTCTTTCAGTTTTAGATCAGACACACCATTCCAAGTTGCCAAATCTTTCTAGACTTTCTTGGGATATGGCAGGAAACCCACCAAATAATTAAATGAAGAGCTATTTCTTCATATATATATATATATGTTGAGATATATATATCATCAACTGAGAGAAGGCTGATATACTCGAACAGCAGGATAAAGAGGAGGAAGCAACAACAGACCAGGAACACCTGGGAACTACCAAAATTAATAAACTTCACTAGAACTGGGCAATACAACCCCTTTGTCATGTTGCTTCCCTTACCTAGGCCGGAGTTCTAAGTGACTAATACTTCTGTGGCAGTGGGATCCCACAAGCAATAAAACAGGAGAGCCTTCCTTCACCTCCAATACAGCAAAAATGCTTCACTGTTTTGTAACAGCTTTCCAATCAAAACAGATTACACTTGGATCTGTGGTGTAACTCTAACATTTCAGTGTTCAAATTCAAGCAATTATGATATGCATTATGTTTTGTGTAGCAAAGTTGGGCACTATAATTAACAAGGTATTTACTTTTTACTCCCTCTAAAAGTCCTAAGTAATACACAAAAACTACACAAGCAAAAAAAACCCCAACCAACTGCAAAGCCAAATCTTATGATCAACAGAGCAACTGCAAGCCATAGAAGTTTACCGTACAACTGCTGGCACAAGAACTACAGTCACCTGATGGAATTATTTCCTATGGGACTTTTATTCAGTGCACAGGACACATAGGAGAGATGGAAAAACATGTTGATGAAAGCTCGTGAGAGCAGAACACGGAACACAACCAGCAGACTGCTGAGGCAGGGCCAGGGGACAGAGTAACACTGAGGCAGCCACAGGCAAGGCAGGCAACACAGAGAACTAAGGAAGTTAAACCACCAGAAGTCACTGAGGCAAGCTACTACTTTTTAGCCACACATCACTGCCTCCCATGGTCCTTCCCAAGAAGCAAAAGATTGGCTCAAACTATGGACTGCTTTTGCTGTGCTCTGCTCTGCTCCCCAAGATGGTTTTGTCCCAGTCACAAACACCCACATCAAAAAACTTCCTTTCATTACTTTTTTTAGCTCGAGTTGTCTTTCCCTACAAGTCTCCCCCACATTCAGAGAAATACTCAATCAGCAATCAAAGACAACTCCTCCCAGGGATTTCACATTCCAGTACATAAATCAGCTGAAAACACGATGTTTATCACATTCCAACCAAGTACAATTTTTTTGTCCCCTTGTGTCACTGTATCTGCTTCCTCCCCTGCCCAGCTCTCAGTGAGTCACAGCACTAAGGACAGGAACCACAGAAAGAAGTTAGTGCACAGTGAGACCTCAGCGTTCTTCACATTTCCAGGTCAAACTGAGTAACAAGAGACAGACGGAAACTGTTGAAAAAATGCCTGTCCTACCTGTGTTTTTGCTTTTTGCTCAGAAGCAGCTGCGCTACTGAAGCACAGGTTTCTGCTTCTTTCACAGCATCTCGGAGCCTGCGGAAAAGATCATTCTCTGGATATTTCCTGTCTTCAGCATCCTCCAGCATGACTCTCAGCTCAATCACATCTGTAATAAGAGTACACAAATAATTTGTATGCAAATACAAGAGAGATTTCTGATTGCTTCAAAGGTCTCCAATCAAGGTTCCAGCAGGGTAGTTCAATTTGAAATGCACAATGATAAGCTGCGTAACAGTCTTGCATTAGCTCATCTCTTTTTTTCCACTAAATAGAACAGTGTTGCTCTCACTAAATGAGAGCACAGAACAAATGCAGGAGTTTCAGGACATCCTACTATGAATGATAGAAGTCTGACCTTTCTTGTGGTTGAGATTGGCAGACAGAGCCTCTGTAACTCTACTGACCCAAGTGTCATAAGACTGCGCTCTAACTTTCACTCCGTACAGCAAGGAAGGAAGGTCTTCTAGAGGATACCGGTACCTGGAGATATGGAAGAAAAATACAGAGAAAGTATTAATGCCCATACAAAAGCCAGGATATTGCTAATATTGAGTTTTTCCAGCTACAACAAGGCCAGAAAAACAGAACAACACCCGTTTGCCATGAGACCAAGAAACAAAGAAGACAAAACCACTCCTTTAAGAAATGAGGAGAGAAGTGTGGCCAAATGTATTTGCTCACCGGTCTATAGCAAAAAATTGATACGGAAGAAAAGCAGGCAGGAAAAGAAAAAAAAAATCCTGAGTACCTTAGACACTTCTTCTGCATGGGGCATGGACATAAATCAGATGGATGGTACAAGCACACCAGACGCTCAGGATTACAGGAACACGTAAGAGCTGACAAGAAGCATGTGGTTCTGCAAGCTGTGCACTGACGTTCATCATCTGGAACCAGTTCAAACACCTCTTCTTCAGACATCAACACTCCCTAACAAAAAAAAAAAAATTAAGACACTTGCTCAAAAACTCTAATGCAGGCAGGGGGAGGGGGAAGCAAAAGTTCTTTTGCAAGCACAGAATCGTCTTTTATTACTCACCATCTGTACAACAGTCTCCCTTAACCGTGTCTCTTCCTCTATCAACAGAGTCATCTCCTTGCAGACCATGGCAGCCAACCCAACATCCAAGCACTCTGGATCTGCAGCCATCTTGAAGATCAGCTCTTCGTGGGAGAAAACACAGTGACGTCCCAGCCTTCGGTAGTGACTCACACACTGACGTCCAATGGGAAGCTACAAAAAACCACATCCATCATTCCGGGAAAAGATGAGCAAAATCATCTCTTCGCTCCCACTTCCCTTCCTCTGACAAAAAGTAGGAAAAGACTGAGGCTAGGAGAATTGTTTCTGACAGGACAGAGCCTATTATAACAACCTTAAATCATGTAACAGATGAGAACAAAGACAGTATCCATGTCGGGGGGCAGGGAGGTATCTTCCATAATCTTATGTGCCTAACTTACACAAGTTTAAGAATTATCCAAGCTCTTTTTACTTCCAGTGGAAAGAAACTGGCACCAAAGAGAAGCCATCTGGTCTATGCTAAGGTGAGTGCATTGCCCTCTGGATACTACTATGCTTGGACATGAACATTTAACACAAGATGCCCAGAGTTAACCAAAATTGCTATCGCTCATTCTGTGCCTTTTAAAGCAAAAAAAGTAAGATGCTAGATGAATCTGCCAAACAGATTCCTGGTTACCTTTTCATAAGCACAGGAAATTTCACATGGCTGGTATGAGTTTAGCATAGAGGCTATACACAGATTACATCATGAGCATGGGAGAAAAAAACCCAACACGGACACACTGCCAGTCCTGCAGACAATTTTTCCGATAAATGCATAAAATTCTCTGATCAAGGGCTAAAATTTCTATTTGTAATTAACAAAAAAGAAGCTAGAGATAGATAAACTAAGGTGAGATCATAACTTCCAACGGGTAAACCCTGGATAGTAACGGAACACACTTTTTACAATTTACTGAACAATCCACATAAGCTATGTACTGATGTGGTATGGCTATTACAACTTAGAACAAGCACTAAAATGACTAAAAGGTGCAATGAGCTGGCACAAAAGACTGTTATATGCCTATCTCCAACATCCAAATGACAACAGCTGTTCAAGACAGCATATTAATCTGTATCAAATTCAGAAAGAGGCATCACAGAAATACCAGCTACAGGTACTGCAAGATACCATTTTTTGGTTCAACCAACACTTAAAAAGGAAGAACATGTGCCGAAGTTTCAGTTTGAAGCTGCTTAAAGTGTGGGTTTTGTGTGCTTTTCGAGGTGCTCATCAAAATTATTTCGTGTAATGGAAACTCACACCAGTTTTTAACTGTTGTACCAAGAACTATAAACATAAAATATCCTACATAACTTGAAAGACTATTCTTCAGATAGTTAGGTTACTAACACACTCCTTGCAGGGGTCACTGAGCAGAGACACAGCAAGTATACACAAAAGAACAGACCCAGTCAGCAGTGCAGAAGTTCACAGCTTCAGCAAAATTATATCCCTGGTTAAATCCAGAGTGATAGGCACGAGGAAAAGTCACAACAAACTCGCCAGCACACTGATTGGTCCTGAAAACCTAACAGGATAAAGGAAAGAAAAACAACATGTAACATGCAACAGAGTTTAAGACACAAAACTACACGATGTTTGCACACCATTTTCTGCACCTACAGAACCCCACAGGCAACACAGCTATCCCAACACTGGTAAGGACTGGTTCTGTCTTCTCAAAATGAATAGCCAATTTAGAGCCTTACTCAAAAAAGCTGAATATATATGCCAACAGTTGAAAATTCTCTTTATGAATCCCAAAAGGGATGTTTCTCTCTCATCGTTTAATCCATTGTACCACAAAGTGCAAAAGCTTCTGGAAACAGTTTATGGTTTGCTTTGTTGGGGTATTTGCCAGGGAAATAATTTATCCTAAGACAAAAGCAAATGATAGTGACTGCTGCTTAGAGGTCTGCAGTCAATTATGTTTGGTCAAAAAAACCATTTTGTAATGCTGAGATTTCCACTGAACATAAGACAAGTATTTTACTGTCAAGAGATACTAAAAGCATTTCAGACAAACTTGCTGTTATACAAGGGAAGGGATTTTTGAATTAAAAATTAAGTGTAATACACAATGTACACTTGTTCCGTAAGGCAATTTATGTAGGAAGCTTGGCACACTCGCTTCTTTTACAGGACAATTTAAATTTCCTGGTGAGTCTACAGAAGATTCTAGAAAACAGCTTTAAAAAACACCCCATAAGTAACAAATTGAATATGCAAATGTCCACCATAAAAATTCTTCAGAGTTATGCCAAACCATTGTTACACAAAACTGGCAGAGAATGAAAAAAAGAGCACATAGGAGCACTCATACAAAAAAATGCTCGTGTGCTACTCACTGGTACACCATGTTCCATCAGCACATTGGGGTTCATAATAGTGACCAGTTGATGCAGGAGATCAGGCTGGGATTCAAACAGCTCAGGAGCCAATTCCTTCATCACATCTTCCAGCTGCTCTGCTGCGTGAGAGGGCACACCATACCACGTCTTCGGCTCTCCCCTACCAAAACAGAACCACAGTAATCAACACAACTTACAAGGAAGTAATGGTGCCACCCAACTGCAAACTGCACCCCACATCCAGCAGCACTGTCCTCATAAGCCAAATATTTTGCACTTAGATACAAAAAATGTCTTTAATCAACGAGCATCTTCTTCAGGATGTACTATTCTAATCTGAAAACTCTGTTAGGCTACAACACAATTCTCAGCACATCTGGCAGCAGATTTGCCTTGACAGAGCAAACCTAACACAGAAGATAACTGTCACTTACCATGCTCTAAAGGGGTAAAATGGGTAATTATTTTCCTTCAGGAAGGAGGAATTAAGTTTAATAAACAAAACCTTGGCTGTCATAGCTAAGGTTTAAGAGAAAAGAGATCACGATACTATTCCAGTCCTTCCAGTACTCTCTTAACCAAAATAAACCGTAATGATCTAGTATCTGCAGTGCTGAGGCTTATTTTTAAATTACACTTTATAAGAAAGCACAAGCAGTAGTCCACTGAAATATCTGAAAGAGTTTACGTAGCACTGTCAAAATGTACTAATAATCCTGTCACCCACCATCCCAGACAATGCCTGGAGCAGCATTTCCTGTGGTTCCTGCGGGCTGCAGTGGCACCTGCTGGCAGCACACAGCCAGGACAGCTCAGTAAATCTGCTCCTCCAGATATGAGCTTCTGGAATTCACCAGCAACACACCCCTCACACGCTGACCCACTCAAAAGCATGCTGAGGAAAGCAACTGAACTCAAAACAAAACTAATTCCCTTCCCGAGTCTGTGGGTCAGACCTTACTATCAAACGTGCTTCTCCAGAGATGTGCAGTTGTGGTCTGAAGGCCACCAACTCATCTGTATCAGACATACAGCAAATTTTCTAAAGAGTTGCTTCCCACAGCTTTCCACTCCTTCCCCCCTGCTCCATCCACTGTGATTGAGTCTGATAAACTGAGAAGACTGCAATGCAAATAGTTCATCATGGGTCTTCTTTTCAAACACAAACGCTTAACACCGGAACACTTCTAGGATTGTTCTGAAAGACATTCTGACTTTCAAGTTTCTCTTCTCTTGAGCAGGAATATTTCTCTGTATACATGGACCTGCTGCTGAAGAGTCAGTTCTGACGCCTCTGCAAGCCATGAGACAGACAGAAGACTCAATTTGCAGCACAGAGACATCCCAACTTCAAATTATAAAGCAGTGAACTAGTGAACTGTAATTCAGTTCAAAAGGAAAAGCTTTCTAAGAAAAGAAGTGACGCCGTAAAGCACGATTTCACAGTGACACTGGAATGTTGGCCACACGAAAATATTTAATTGGTTAATGGAAAACACTAATATGGTTAAAAGAGTCTCTGTATTTGCTTCTAATCAGCCAAAGCTAAGGATATGAACCACTCACCACATGTAGCTTTTTATTTAAAAATGCCATCAGTGGGCAGAGGTACTTTCAAATAGAACTACAAATTTCCTAAGGCAAATGGGGCAGTGTAAGGTAGATGCACGAAGGACAGCCCATACCAGTGCAGGTAGTTGATGGAATAGCTCCAGTGATCTTCAATGTGCCAGCAAAATGAGGAGAAGCACATCCCTACATACAGCCAAGGTACCTTCATGCCAGAGATATCTGCATTGATGTGAGCAAGGACTGATTGTTCTAGAATGGGCATGTTGTTCAAGTTCCAACCAGAGAGTGCATAATCCTGGCCAAAAGGAGAAAATTTGAAAAAAAAAACAAACAGAAGAACATGAGAACACCAACTACAGAAAAGGAGAGTACAAAGCAAAAGATCAGCCTACCCATTTCTATTAGTAGACAGTGGGATATTTCCTGCAACAATGAAACATGAAAACTAGAAATAACTCCTTAAATACCTCAGTCATCAAATAATAAGACTAAGATTTTAAGGCCAGTCCTATTAATTCAACATACACGGCCCACCTTCTTTAGATCAAGGCTTGCTTTCCTCCCCACTTCAAGATTGCAGGTTTCATGCTTTTCTGGCGGAACAAAATACCAGCAACTCCAGCACATGAACTATTGACAGAAGTCTTCAATAATGTAGGACAACTTGAAATTGTCAACAATGCAGTGAATCTTATGTTATTATTTCAGCTTTTTTAACATCTGTTTTACTTCACTGCAGTCTATGTTGATCTACTATATAGATTTGTTTAGGAAGTTTTCTCCAGGGAATAAATTCCTACTCATTCATTTTTGAGAAGACAGCATCACCCATTAAGCACTCCCACCTCTACTTTCAAAGACACACGATTTGTACAAAAAATTATAATCCAAGCAGCCTTAAAAGCTCACTACTGTGCTTTAACATAGTCTACTTTCCACCTTTAAAAGAGTTGTAGGCACAGATTCACAGGCATTTTAGACATATCCCCTAGCTGCTGAAAGGACTGGTCAAACCCTCAGCTCAGCCACATGCTTCTGTCGTTCCCTTTGCTCTGACAATACAGAGGCAACGCAGTGAGTCAGATGACTTAAGTGATCCAGTTAAAAAAATTTAAGTGACTACCTTCATACAAACAATCAGTTCTGACTCATTCAGCAGCTGCACAATCACTGCAGAGACAACAAAGGTACACACAGGAAGGTGCAGGTATGGGTGGAAGACAACAGTGAGTGAGGATTACCTCTTCCAGTGAGCAGTATAAATTGATTTGGGGCTGTGTAATCAGGAAACCACATCTTTACCCTCATTTTGTCTGAACTTCGGCGTATAAGCAGCCAGAAAATTGATATGCTATGCTAAGGTCTGAGGGAAAATAGGTAATATGCTTACTAGATGTTCTTTATAAAATTTTCTATAATAGGATGCTGTATCTACATCTTTTCATTCTTACACTATGCAGTCAGAGAAACAAGCTAAATCCAATTCCTTTGTTTTACTCACTCAGAACCTCCTAAGGAGGATATAATTATGTTTCTGTACGATGAAAAGGTTTGGAACAAAAAAGAAAAAGATACTATTAGTCTCCTCATACTCAGACATATGGCAACAACTTGTACATCTTCACCTGCTAAGATTAAGTGACAGAAAAGAGGTGTGACTTAAATCATGAAAAAGAGCTTACTTATCAGCAACCAAATCTGTAAAAGAACCTCAATTATCAGATTAATGCCCTGCTCAAAAGGAATGTTAAGTGCATACAAAAGCCTTAAGCAATTTCTTCATGAAAAAAATCCATGCTGATTTCTGACCTAAATTCTTAATATGAGATCTTATGCAGAGCAAAGAATGGAGTCAGTTTGCACATCCTGTTCCTCACCTCCTCCTCTGGCATCAGCTTTCGTCGGCCATCCTTCACAGGGAAGCCACTTCCAAAGTCTTTGGATGAGATATCAGCCCCATATTCCACAATGACATCTTCCTCTATGCTGCTCACTAATCGCCAGAATTCTTTTTCTACGAGCTCAGTGGGAACCATCTGAAAACAGAAGAGATGTTCAGGTACGTGCAAGCAAGACCCAAGATAAAAATTATTATTCAAGTAACAAATCACTATTAATTCTCCATGAATTTTCAAACACCAGGGTCACTGCCTCTCCCCCCTCCATCTGTTCAAAGTCACAGTTTGGTCTGTATTCCTCTGTAGTGCCTGCAATGTTTCAGAAAAAGAATGAGGGAAGGAATAAACAAAAGAGGTGGAATCACCACAAGTACAGCAAAAAAGAAGGGGAAGAGGAGACAGCCAACAGAAGTCAAGCAGCAAACAGAATGAACACCATGCAAATTCCGAACTATTTCAGAGGATAATGACCAAAACTTCTGAGTAAGAAAATTCAGATAAAAATTGTGTTCAAGGTTTGATCTTCATATAGCTCACTATGATTCTTACGTATATGCTTTTACTTATGAAGTTTATTTGTAAAATAAGCTTCCTTGCTTTGTTCCACGTCCCAAAGTTGTATCATAAACTGGAGTCCTTAAAAGGTAGAGGCTTTAGCAAGAATGCCCATAGGTTACCAAAGAACTGTGAGAGGAGAAAGATCTTGGTGTTGCAGGCAGTCTACAGGACAGGGGAACTGTGGCAGTGTGCCAAGGCAGAAATGCTAGTTTTAACAATGTTAAAATGTTTAAAATGTTTCATTTAAAAATGTTGCTGGAATGTAGGGAAAAAAAAAAAATACAAAAACCCTGTCATTATCAGACAGACTCAGTCAATTGACTTGACTACAAGAAAGGACTGTAACAGTAAGGAAAACAATGATTTATCCTCTGCATGAACTAAACCATAGGAAGGGCAGGAGAAAGACCCCTTCGCCAAACAAGCACAAGTTTATCAAAAAGGGCAAGGACTTTAAACTAGAGCATGACCAACACAGTATACCCTAACAAGCAATAAAGCTGTCTGTCACAAGAAAAGGGTGAAATGAAGTTGAAATGAGACCAGATGCCAGAAAGCTAAATCATTTGTTTACATGTTTGAAGCTTATGGTGCCTCTTTAAACAAAGCTAAGATGCCTCAGCAAAAACCGAGGATCAGCTGAAACCTCTTCTCTTTTTCCCTTACAAGGGATCACAACAAAAGTTGAAACTCACATGGACTGGCATGTTGAAATAATCAGACTTGAAGTTATCAGCCATTTCACCAAAGCTCTGGAGAGTATATTCCCTGACAGCTTGTTCAAATCCAAAGGCCTCACGGGGTTTGTTGCATTCCTAGGAGACAGAACATGAAAATATTGTTCCCTGCAGCAGACTATGACACAGTTACATTTTTAGCAAAAAGCCCAAGTGCCTGAGTTCCTACTAAACACAGTAAGTTACCACTGCTGAGTGCCTTCCTCAGCTGAGGAAGTCCTACCACAACGGAAACAGCACAGAATTTACGGTACAGAAGCTAATCTAACACTGTAAACCCCATGCTACACAATTCTGCTTTCCTGCCCAAAACTACATTTCCTCATCTACCACTGCCAGCCACAGAGTGAGACTGTGCACAAGATGTTTAGGCAGCCACAAGGCATTTCTTAGACACACTGGATTCAAGCACCTGCAGAATAACTGCACAGGAACAAAGCCCCCAGAGTGTTTCAGTCTTATCAAGTCAGCAAATCATCAACAGATTTGGCACTGTGAAAATATATAGAAGGAAAGAGGAAGAAGGAAATTAGAACAGTGCAACACAGCCAGCAACAGATATGGCCCACCTGATAGAAAGCCTCAAAGTCTTTCACTGTTCTATTCCCATTCATACTAAGAGTGGAAAAAATACAAGTGTGCATTTCAGCTACTCTCCCCACCCATTTCTAATGTGTCTTTCTCAGCTCCTTGGGAGCTGACACAATGTTCATATATACACAGGACATATCTGAACACAAAGATGATGTATAACTATATGACTGAATAGCTGACAATCATAAAGAAACAGGACTAGAAAGGAATTCCTCACTAGTTTCTTTTTTTTTTTTGTCCCAAGAGGAACTATCCTTAGACTATGCCCAACATGTATCAAAGTAGTTCTTAAAAGGAGCCTGCAACAGAGAATCTACAACATCTGTGAACACTGTCACACAATGTTGACCCAAATACATATAAAGAGCTCCTACCCTATTCTTCCCAGCTTCTGTTCCATCACCCTGCTGTTAACATTACATTAAGCATCTGCGCACAATTAACATTTAAAGTAAAAACTGAGGCAAAAAGCACTACTGAGCACTTCAAACATGTTTCTGCTGTTGTTTACTCACCATTACATAATATAGCTATGTTTTTTCCCCTTCTTCCTCTTACTTTCAATATATTTCCAGAATTTTTCAGTATGTGCTGTACCATTTGCTAGTAACAACCTACTTGGCACCTGACCTTTCTGGGGTTTGTAGGTACATGCACATTTTTCCTTGGTAGCAGTGTATCCCTGTTTTTACTAGCAGTAGCAAAATGTTTCTTCTGAGTTTCCACATTCTTAAACTACTGCAGCTGCTCTATTTACTGCTGTAATCTCTAAATTAACCCCACATTAGATTGCTGCAGTTTGCTGGTCCTTCTTTATTGCTCTCTCTCTCTTAAGAGAACATTAAACAAGCAGCTTAATCCACTCTGTGAGCTGCAGCCCAAAGGGAAAGCTGCATCTTTTCCCTTCCCTGTAACTATGAATTTCCACCTCTCTCACAACAGCATTTGCCTGAGTTCATCTGACAGCTTCATCTCTCAGTGAGAGCACCAAGCTGATCCACCTCATCACGTGGCTGCCCAAGGATCCACTCACCACCATAAGGAAACCAGCAGAAGCCACACAGAAGGGTGTGAGGGATTGGGGGCAAATGGGCACATACACACCTGAGCACAGCTGCCCCCTCTGAAAAAAAACACAGCCTAAAGACGTTAAAGCCAGCCTCAAAATTACAGATTTAGGAACACTACGCTTCTTCCTCTGAATCCTAAATCTACCAACCTTCTGAGCTTGCGAAATTTGTTTGCTTAAGACAAATACCAAGCTAGTCAAGTGATGTTTGCTGCCTTTAGGCTGTTGATCAGTCATCTCCTGGAACTTGGTAGCTCTTCTTTTCTGTATCATAAAATTCAACTAGCTTCCACTTTCAGAGCCCGAATAGTTCCTTTTTCAGTCTAAACCAAATCTAAAATAGCTAAAAAATTTTAGTTTAGTTCTTTCACTTTCTGCTACAAGCTATTCTGAACAATGCTATCATGACCTCCCAATAATCAAAGCTTCCCATTATGCCCAAATTGCATACTTTGGTTACTTCACTTTACTTCATAAAATGTCTCATCATTATGCTGAAACACCCACCACAACCCTGCTTCTCACCCTGATTTCCGACTACCAGGTTATCAAACTGAGTTTCAACTCTTAACATACCAAGGCCAAAGTTTTAGCTGTCACATGGCCATATAATAAACAAAGGTTATGCCCAAACTCTAGAAGGAATGTTTCTCTCTCCTTACGGTTCATCAACCAAGATTCGTGGCTCATCTTGACAATATTCCAAAACAAACTACATCTTCTACAGAGATGGATTGGCACTGAGCTGAACTGCTCTTCTGACCTTTCCAGGTACACACACAAAGCTTGAACAGTTCTTGAACTGTACCTCAGCAACGCACTTTGGACACCTCCAGTCACCCTTGGGTACATCAGGTAGGGGAGGAATCAAACAAAAAGTGTGATAGCTGTCATCACATCCATCACACAGGAGCAGTTTGTCCTCGTTATTTCCTCTACCACAAAATAAACAAACATAGAGATCAACCTGTGGAGAAAAAAAAAAGAAGTTACAAAAAGTTTCTCATCCAGAAGCTGCCTTCCCTAAACAAAGGCTCGTCAGGTCTCTTACCATGGAAAAAAATTCAAACTAAATCTCTACAAAGTGTGAGTGGCCAAAGAAAATCTCAAAAAAAAATTTCAAAATTATTTATGTCATCTCTTGCAACAGTCCAGCGACATCTTTGCAATGAAAAAGAAGAAATAACAAAACCCACAAACCTACAGATTTCAATCTAAAATTCCAAGAGGAAGGGAAGGAAACTGCATGTAAAGGTACCAACTTCTTTTTGTATTTTCTCCAAAACAAAGGATAAAAACTTCAAATGCTAAGAGAGAAGTATTAATCCCAATACAATAGCAAACAATTTCCCCAAGTATCTGTTCAAGGTAGTCTCTGGGACCAGAGAGAAAACCTTATCAACAGGTTTCAAGTTTTCTTTGCTGTTGCTTCCTGTATTTTCCAAAGGGCTTTAATTAAATATAAACTGTAACAGAATCTGAATGAAAAAAACTTACTTTATCACAGCTAAAAAACTACTTTACATAAAAATTTCATCTAACAACATGAACTTCATGAATGACACCTGCTCCAAATTCTGCTACTACTCCCCCTGTTTCCTTCATGCAGCTCAAAGTAACACCAGAAGTAGTGGGGTTGGTTTTTTCGGAGGGTTTAATTTCATCCAGGTGTGAAACACATGTGCCTTTCAGCTGATAAGGTTCAGTTGTGTTAAATATTTGATGACAACCCCATCTTTAGTTACACCAGCCCAGTTAAGCACGCAAGCTCCTTACTAATGCAGTTATACACTTCTTAAGGAGACTGCTCAGGTTTCTTAAGGAACTGTTTCAAAAAAATATTGCAGTTCTATCAACAGACATATTATTCTCCCCATTTTAAAAAAATCCACATCCTCACCCTTGTGGAATATCATGTCTGTCTAAAACACCAAAGCAAGTATAAAGAAGGGAGGGAGGGTACCTTAGCAGGTATTTTCAGGTTCTCTTCCCAAAACTAACAATGCATTAAAATGGTGATCCTAGGAGGAGGCTTTTCTACAGTACTCTCTGGCTACCTATCACTGACAACACCTTCTTCTCTCCAAATTCCTATTAACATATACAGTCTCTATGTTAGCATAAGTGGTGATTTGTCAAATAAAAAAACTGCACTGCAACAGATATTCACAACAAGCAGATCTGTGACTATGCATAACCACAAACAAGCCTCCTGGCCATGTAACAAAACAGAGTAAGGCTATGATGATATATAACCATATGCATCAGGGGCAGAGGAGGGGCATAAAGAGATGTATTTTATCTCCCAGTTAGCAATTCATGTAAATAAAATCAATTTCACAGTTAGAATTTTATAAAAAGTTAAATAAATGATGGAGAAGTATAAACAAACCTGCTGCACAGTATTTTTCAGACCACAGCTATATAAGGCAAATGCATCACCCATGCATTTCAGACTGCTTTCCTTGAAGATCTTTTATCCAAATACAAAAACAGTCTGGAACCAAATAATACTAAGCCACAGAACTGCACAAAGATCAGAGTTACACCAACACGGTTCCAAAACAACAGTTCTGTTGCTACAGTATTTTCATTTTCACTTACAAATAGAAGTAAATAAAAAGAGTAAACAAATGCTGGTTTTTCATAAAAAGCCCAAGAGTCCAGAAAAAAACATTTTAAAATTAAAGCATACTTAAAATGGTCACAATGTTTACACAGCCTAAGAACTCAGAAGTAGTTATATAATCAGAAGTAGTAGCACAAATAAAAAAAAATTCAAGTTGCACAAATTCTGACTTAGCTGCAATGGCACAATGATCTGGTTTTTAAATATCCAACTTCTCTCACACTTTTTCCACCCCAGGGGGCATTTCCAAACATAAAAATATGATTACTAGAGTCTTAGGTTGCCTTGGCTTTCTGTGGTTGAAATTTAAAATAAGCTCTTGTAAGTGTTCTCAGGCTAAGAAAAAAAAAGAACAGCTGAATTGCAAGTGAAGAGTCTAATTCTTTAGACATTAAATGCATGTATCTTCTTTCATGGTTGCATACACACGCTAAATATGACACTTTAAAAGTAGAAAATCATGTGCTTTGAAAGACATCAAGAACAACAATCCACTGCTTTTCCATGGCCAAACATCAGAGCAGTAAACATTTTATTTCTCTCCGTAGGGGTTTCTCTTGAGTAGACTTGTATAATGACTATTTTAAACTCAAAACAGAAAAGACAAAAAAGGTGGAGTTGCTAAAAACAAAATCCTGAAGTACTGGAGCACCTCTCAAAATTTCTTCTAAGGAAGAGGATTGTTGTACAAAGGGGAACTCAAACAGAAAATGAACTACTAAAGGCATTCAAGCATGGGGCAAGCATGAACAGCAAAAGGCTTCACATTACAACAAAAAGATTAAACCAAAAACTTAGAGCACAGATTATTTTTCAAAATACTGTTCTTTCTTCCCATAACAGTATCATCTGCTGCAGTGTGCACTGATTCATCTATTTGGAAGGGTGGGGGCTGTTTCAGGGGGAAAAAAAATAATCTTAGTAAATTAACCAAATCCTTTTTACAGAAATCACTGCAGAGGAATCAAACTTACAAAGTTGACAGAAAGAGTTCCTTTGCGTTGCCTCATCTGCATTCCAAATGCTTCTGATCTGGTTCCCTTGCGTCTTCGTGTCACCTCATCTTAAAATAAAGTTAAATGCTATTAATATCACATGCAGATAGACTTAACTTTCAGAAACACCACAGATACACAGCCTGGTACTCTGCACTTCAGATCAGAAACTACCTGACAGTCCAAAGAAAGCAAAAATGTTGTGTTTTACCTGGCCCATCTAAAATGAGCGGGGATTAGGAAAACCATATTTTGCCTATCCTCAGAGGTGATCCCAATTGCCCCAAGAAACAGAGTGAACAACACTCATAAGTTGTGCACTTAGCTGGCAGGATCAGTTTCAGCACTGTCAAATCCTGTTTTCCCTTCCAGTCACTCGGTTCATGGAACAGCTGCTTAATTGTTGTTGTTACTATGTAACACATAAAGAGCTGAAACTCTGCCAAGTTATATGAAGCACCCTGTAAATCTTTCTCATGAATGAAACCCTAGAACGCTTAGCTTTCTCTTTCAAGTTTTGATTTGCTTACTTCTTAATGCTGCCTCTAGAGACATTCAGGGAGAATTAACAGTCTCACTACTTTACAAAGCAAAGAGCCCAAGATTTAATTACCCTCTTTATCCTTTGCTCCCAATGTCAGTCCCATCATCTTGGGTCCAGCTCCAAAGATCTGCAGCTTTTTTAGTTCAGTGTTTCTACTCACTTCTCCTCCCTCTGCCTAAAAATAAAAACAAGACCGCATCAGCACAAACTACCAATATTTCCCCTCCAGGTTTCTTCATAATTTGTTTATATTCCACTCTCCCAAAACATCTGCTCATCAAAAGAAAGGAAACAAGAGGCATGAAAAGACATGATTTTCTGCTCCTAAAGCAAATGAACATATGCAAATGAAATAAAAGACAACAGTTCTGCCTCAAATTTCTAAATTATTTTGCATCTAGTATTACAGACCAACTACAGAAAGTCACCTATATAGCAAATAAAAGAACCAGGTTTGACATTTAGCAAAAAAATAAGAATGCCACAGCAACATTTTCCAAAATCGCCATGATTCAGCCAAGTGCCTGAATTTTAACACATACACTGCTTCAACAGGATTCTGTTATCTGTTTCCTTGAGTAGAAATATCCACAGGACGCTAACGAGTTCCAACCAGCTTCCTTGAACTTGGCTGCTCCTGGGTTTATTTGTGATGAAATGTTATGAGTACAACTCGGATCACAGCTACTCAAGTTGCAAACTCAAAATCAGAGGTGAAAAGACCCATGTGTGGAGACCCATGTGTCACACCCACGGAGTGACAACTCCATGCCCCTGACAGTGTTGTTTCCTGAACTGTTCTGTTCAACTGAACTTCTTCCTGTTTCCCACTACTGAACTGCCTCATTTTCCCACATCACTGCTGCTAACCTAACAAAAAAAAGAACAAAAAGAAGAATATAGCCTGCTTTCATCTGCAACGCAGTCACCTTGGAATTCTTCTTTATGTTGCCTCCTTATATTTTGAAAACCCTTTCTCACCTGATATAGAAGGCTACAAAACTGTCACTGTTTAAAATCTTCTTCCAGAAGTTCACTGATCTTAAAAGATCTCAGCAAATCTATACATTTTGAAGGTGGGTATCTAATTTTAAAAACGTTATTATTCAAGTTAGCTTCCTGATGATACTTCATCTATTATGTTTTCAAAATTATGGCCTGATATGTCATACATGTCCCTCAGGGTGATAGGTTTTCACATTTTTAATCAATAAACGAAAACAACTCCTCCAAAAAGTGTTCAAAATAAGTTCAAATACACTTGTAATAAAGATTAAAAAAAAGAAAGATGATTTCCATTTATTTGGCCTAAATGAGTTGTTTTCCTTGCTTCCGGAAGACATTCAAAGAGATTTCGTTTCCTAGGCATTATTACTCTATGGAATTTTTTTGTGATATTTAAAGTCCCTGTTCCCACTGAACTGTGTATGCAGTGTGCTAACGGGCATCTTTCCAACCTAATTATTGCTGATATTCTAATTTTGAACATTTATATGTTGGTATTAAATTATTTTCACTGTAGATATATGTTACCAACTTCGTCAGCCCACTGTGAACCTGCATGCTAAATGGAAAATTTTTCCTCATCAATTCCTGTACTTTCTGGATAACAAGCCACAAGGAAACACACCTGGAGACTTCCCAGTCCCTCATTTTCCATTTGAAATTCATTACCTCAACCATTCTCTCAACTACTAGAACTTGACAGAATCAACCTACATTACATTTTTCAGCACAGCCATCATTTCACCAGCATTTATGAACAATCTCCACAACTTCTGCTACTCTGACCTAAGACAGTTTTCTCAATGACACATGAAAAATATTCTTACTATCATATTTACTAAAAATAAATCATTAACATGCAGCAACATCTCTTCAGATTTACAGCTTGGTTTAAAAATACATTCCCTAAATACATTTTCATAACTCCATTGCCCAGATTTGCTGGGATTCCACTAAACCTAAGTGGATGAAACCCATTCATGCTCCAGTGGAAAAAGCTATTATTGTGAAAAAGTTTGCTTTTTGAAATGGAAATGTCTTTTAAAAATCCAGATTCCTATGTAAGCTCATGAACGCTGCCAGGATATTGATAGTTTAAGGTGTGAATACCAAAAGTATTCAGAAGCCTTACTGAGTATTTTTTTGGTGGTGTCCTTTAAGACTGTAAAAAACCAAACTCAAAACTGTGAGCACATGGAAGTGACAATGGTGCATTCCTTGCCATTTTCTCACTCCTAACAACACAACCTCACTTTTGCATTAAATCTTCTCCACATCAGTGAAATGAACTTGATTAAACTGTGATTCTATTCTCATCTCCTCTTGGTGCTGAAGAACACAGACATAATTTTGTTTCTTTCACCTTCTCAGCTGAAAAGTACAACCCAAGGGCTTTCCTTGTATATAGGCCAATCCTAATAACATGATCCAGTTACACTGGACTCACGCACACTGCCTTTTTCTGTTGTCCCACCCTCATTAACTTTGAAACATTTGCATCCCCACTCCTCCACCCTCAATATGCAAGAACACAGTAGTTACAATCAAGAACCAAAATATTTACATGTCTGGGACATTTGTCAGCACATCCCAGAGCTCTTTTGTCTCACAGCTATTCCCATGGAAGGAAATCTTTCAAACTGAAAAAAAATTGAAGCTTATTTTGTTATTCTGCAAACAACAAAACTTCTTCTAAGAGAAACCTGAAAGCAGATATACTGCTTAGACTTGGGTTTAAGTTAAGAAAATTCTCTGGACATTAAGTTAACATCCTTTAAAAAGACAGCACTTTTTATTCCAGTACGGCATTTCTTTACCAGAAATCACCATGACGTAACCTCATTAGACAAATCCCTTGTCAATTAAAATACACCCTAAGACATCATCTATGAAGATACACTACCCTCTGCTAAGAAGGTATTCTCTTAAATTTAATCTTTCCTTGAGGATGTTCTCTTTTCCTAATCTGAATTAATCCTACTTTTTTTCTTTACAAGCCCTTAGGAACTCAGTTGCCCTTTTCCAGTTCTCCTTTGTGAAAGTTTCCTTTACAGAAAAGACAAAGAGAATAAAGCATTCAGTTTATTTTCCAAACTGAATGTCTTATCATCAAATTATTCTCTTCCTATTCAGATACCAAGTTTCCAACTGACACTGGATTGTGGTGTTCATATTCTCAACCCACCCTACCCACAGAATACCCATTCCCTATTTTCTTTCATTTTTCACATTCTCTAAAAACCCTGAAATTTGCTATTTTGAAGTCTGACACCCACTTCTATTGCTGAGGATGTTTATTTAAGTAATTTCTGATTATTATCTTTATGCTTTCTTATTCATTCCTAGGCAAGTTATCTGCAAGAAGATGCAGAGGATTTTTGGAAAGTACTTTTAGCACTTGGAAAAGATCTACAGAGCTGCAGGGGTCTGTGAAGTTATCCACGCTCACTACTCAGGTATTGGACTACTTGGCACACTACACACAAGTCATTCAGATGTTTCAGCTAGAGCAGAACGACATTTATTTAGCAGTCTTTACATTACTAGAATATTACCTGTTCTCTGAAGATTATTTAGACAATCCCTGGTACAATTCCAGGTCTGCACTTCAAACACTAACCAGCGTCCTGTCTACACTAAGGAGGTGCACTGACACCTGGAACAATTGCTCCATGTTCTAAGATATTTACCCTCTACCATTTGGGGCTACTAAGGGGGGGAAAAAAAAAAAAAATCTGTCTCTAAATGGTGTTCCAGGGATGACTTATGATAGTAATACACAGCTTTCAACACAGCCAGAAACTAACTCTCCTGGCTATGTGAGTAGGTTGAGTTTGTCCTGTATTACACAAGTCGTTTCAGCCATTTTAATAACTGTAATGCTTAAAAGATAGCTTGGCTACAAGCCTATTAAAAGGCATTTAAATATATATATATATATTTACTTTTTGCAGATGATCCAAAGAAAATAATCTTTGATTTTGGAAATGCAGCCCCTTTGAACAAAATGAAGCAGCTACACAGTGCCAGGACCACCACAGAATCATTTTTCCAACAAGGAAAAATGGGGAGTACCATTATTCTGCTGAAATCAGTAGGAGAAAAGATCACACAGGATCTTCATACCATAGTGATGCTTTTACACCATGTATGAGGAGAAGGTCTTACTGGCATTTTCCTGTAAGATTCAGTAAAATCCTAAAAAGAATTCCACATGGTGAATCACCACAGTTCATGCAGTGTTCTCAGTTTCTCTGGATAGCTCACCAGCAATGCTTTATTTGAGAAATCCGGTAAGATCACAGCCTGAGACTGCTTACGTGATACCTTCTTGTATGGCTATGATAAATTACATCAAGTCAGCTCCAGTCAGCTAAGAAAACAGACTAAAAAAGGCAGTTCAGCCTAAATCAATTGTGACATCAGAGAAAAATGTGGACGTTATAAAGGGGTGCTCAAATATATCAGTGACAAGAAAGATGCATTAGAAAACAGGCAGTTTAAGAGCATTTGAAAAAACTTGGTGGTGCTGAAACTAAGTCTAGAATGGCGTGAAGCAAGTAGGAAGTTGGTTGCACATAAATCCAGCTTTCACCCATGCTCTGCTGATGAGCCAGCAGGGAGCCACCAGACCTCATGGGAACAGCCTTAGGATGCTGCTTGCAATGGATATCTTTGTCAAAAGGTGAAGGCCTGCTCTAAATAGTGCAACAGAGCCATCAGGACAAGACCCCACAGTTGTTTCTAATGAGACAGCATTTAAAATAGTGGTGATTCAGTCTGAACTGACATTTACTGCGGGGTACTCCCAGGATATAATATCACCTGGTAGAATACCAGAAGTTCCTGTAACACCAGTAATTCAGAAGAAAACGAACTGCTTTTCAGTAGCAAAACTGTAGAAATCCTATGCAGTTCCAGCCATCACTGATCATCTCCTCACACACTTGTTTTATTTCTTCAGAGATAGTCTGCCCACACTGAGACAGTCCCACGTGCAATTTCACAACTAACAAAGACTTACCTACACGTATTTGTGTCACTAAGGGGCATATTTGAAAAGGTTTTAAAAAACTTTTAGAACTTTGCACAAGCAGAAGCTTTAACATAATTCACAAACAGCTTCCTATCTGTTTAGCGTTCACAGATGCATTCATTACCAAGATACTTAGGCCACTCATCAATAAACAAAAAGCAGCTTTTAGAAGTTTTGATATTAACAGTGCGTCTACCACACCAAACCAGGCCTCAGAAAGACAATCTTCTCTGGATTTTATTTAGATGAAGACTGCTTCCTGGTGGTGTTTTTGAGCAGGCTCCCACAGCCAAAGGCTGCTGCACTGGTCTCTGTAGGAGCAGGTTAACAGGTACCTGGGATTTGACGCGCCTGGTTCTCTTCAGCACAACATTCATTCTTGAGGCCTGCTTTGGGGAAGCCTGGGCATCTGAGCTGAGGTCCTCAGCCTCCACTTTTTCCTTAAGATCCAAGTTAGGCTTTTGGATGCCCTAGGGGATCAGAGCACAGGACACCGTGATGATTGGTCAGGCAGTGCCAGTCATTCCACAGCCTGTGAATCATTCTGTTTGCTAAGAAACAGGACAAGTGAAGCCACACAGCATTACACGCACCATTTGGACAAGAGGCCAATTAATCCACACACCCTTCAAATATGGAAACCGAACTCAACTACCAGCTTATCAAGAAAAAAAGAGATCTTTGCAATTAATCGTATCATCTTTTGCCTTGTTTTCCCTCCCAACAGGGTTGACTTCAGTCCTAAAAAGAAATACCCAACAACAACTAGACAAGGTGACATTTTAAGTTCTAGCACTATTCTGTCACAGGTGAGGCTGGTTCTAGCTTTGCATGCGGAGCTGAAGCTTCTAAAAGCACAGGTCCTATGTCCTAGTTTTGTATGCAGTAACACAGCACTCTCTGTGCTGTTTGGGTCCCCTCCTCAAAGACTGAAAGACAAGCATCTCACCATAAGGCTGACTCCGGACTGGAAGAGCTCATAGGGATACAAGATCCGTTCATAATGAGACTTGAGTAAGGACCCTGTGCCTTTCCCTGGAAGGTAGCCCAGCCGACTTGCCACTTTAGACCATTTCTTCTCTTTAGTGACTACTTCAAAGCCTCCTTTGCTGGCAACAATCTGAAATGCATAAATAACAAGTTAAGGGTTTTGAGCTGCTCTCACCATCTTGCATAAACCAAGAATCAATTAAACCAACTAAATATTAAAAGGTTCTATGGAAAAGTGACAGAATCCTGGATTTAGCTTTTGTTCCCCAAAAGACTAGTACTTTATAACTAAGCACGCACTTACTCTCATTACTTCATACATTTAACGTGACAATTTATGTAATAAATGTAAATTGCATACTGTCCTAGGCAGGAGGAGTCCAACAGTTAAGATTTAAACCCTACCATCAGAACAAACTGACAAGTTAACTCTCCCCAGACTTGTACTCTGATGCAAAATACAAGTTTGCCCAGAAGTAAAGCCCATTCTAATAGATCCCAGGCAGAAGGGAGCGTTGGAGCTCAGAGCTTCAGAGCTAGAGAAACTCCCACAAAACCCTGAAGAGAGACTATTATAAAATGAGCAAAAACAGAATTTACCTTCCAATTAACTCAGTCCAGTTTTTACACCTGACTTCAACTGGTTTGAGACCAGTAATTCACATACAGAACTATCACTGCTTATATATGAAAAACAAGACCATTTGCCTCCAAGTAATGATCACAACAGCATATGAATTGCTTCCTCAGAAACACTGGCAACATTTCCACTGCCTCCATTCCTTTCAAAGTTTTACTGCCAAGCAGCTAAAAACACAAATGGATTATAATTTCATTTATATTATTGTAAGACTAGTACCATTTCTGCAGCAATGTAGTTTTGCATTGCATTTCTTTACACAAGGACCAAATTTCATGCCTCATGTTTCACAAGACTTAAAAACCTCAATGCAAAAACATTTTTTTACTGGAGTGAAATTCATGGTTTGCTTTTGAGGCTGAGGTAAATTCAGAAGTCTAACTGTGACAGTGACAAGTAAATTCGTTAAATCTAGTTCCTCCTATAATCAGACATAGTTAAATAAAACAGTAATATTACTGATCATTACTTTTCCTCATATTTACAGAAAAGTTCTAGAAAAGCCTTTTAAAATGAAAACAGTCCCAAATTTTGACTTATCTTCAAAATTTCCATTAAAATCTGTTTTCCAAAAATTATTTATACGTGAACAATAGCTAGAGAAGCCACTAACGAACTATATGAGCTGAGACCAGCAAATCTGCAGCCAATTAAAATGTTCCAGCTCATAACAGGGACCCAGATATTCCCCAGTACCCCGATATTCTGCATATCCCCGTAAACCACCACAGACACAAAAAGAAAAAAAAAAAATACAAAAAAGCATTTTATCAGCTTTTCTCTGCACTTTATCGGCACTTCCAGACTTGCCAAAGTACTCGACTTCTCTTTCTTTAAAAATAAAACCTATTCAGATCTTTACTTTTTTACTAACCTGGGAGAAAGGAATCTTGATGCTCTAACCTAGAAGCACTAGAACTACCAGAACTTCAGACTTTACCCTGTAAGAAGAAATCTACCTATGTATATTAACAAGCCATCCTTAGCAGCTAAGTTGATAATGGTACATATATTTTGCCAGTGCAAAAGCAAATTCCAACAATTCATTTGTGTGTAAGCTTTGAAAGACAACATACCAAATATAACTGCAGTAGAATAGATCTCTAGCCAGCCTTAAGCCAAGTATGTTTTTAAAATTAATTTTTCCTGAAACCGACATTATAAATTCTCAAAGATGCATGTTTATAAAAACCTCTGCTGGGAGAGAGGAGGGAACAATTACAATATTTAACTACAGAATTGCTAGTTCAGAACTGAACTGCACACAGGCACAGTGTTTGCAGTTTGCAGCTTTTTCTTTGCCTTCCCAAAGAACATCTCAAACTCCTGCATCTTCACCACATGTGAAAAAGGAGAACTAAAAAGCAAGTGGCCAGCTGACACCAGGATATTTAAGCTATACATGGTAATGAATACTTGCTGTATAGAATTCAACCAAAGGCAGCTGATTTAACTATGCTCTGACACGTCTGCCATAACCATTCAAATTAGAAATGTTGTTTCACTGTTTTTTTCCCCACTTATTTAGTCTCCACATCAACAAGATCAGTGCAGTAAAACAAGCCCTCCCTGTTATTTGGCTTCTCAAGCTTGAATGAAAAACCAAGTCCCTGCCTGACTAAGGCCTACAAATACTTACCTTGCTCAGACCATAGAGATCCAGTATCTTTCTCTCGACCACAGGGATTTTTAAATTGGATCCTTGAAGTTCCCAAAATTTTGCTAACTGATCCAAGAAGTCCAGCTTCACTCTTGTCATTGCCTGCAACCAACAAAAGCAGACAATCATTTACATCCCAAAACAAATGTGACAAAACCTTACACTCCTGAGAGAAAACAAGGTAAGTTTTTACAGTGTTCCCATTTTCAACGTGCAACTTGGCAAGGGAGGTATTTCTCAGTCATGTTAAAAAACCCTAAAAATAGAAACACTGATAAAAAGAATGATCTTTACAAACAGAAAATTGTATATGCTTTTCTCTCTGCATTTAAACTCCTACCTAATAGTTTCTTGGTTTGAAACCAAAACCCAAACTTATGAAAAAAAAAAAAAAACCAGCATTCCAGAGAGAAACACAAGAGCAATTATTAAAATACACATTGGTGGGGAGGGGGAGAGTTACAAACAGTTTTTATATATACCTTAACCATGCAGAGGGGCCTCCTCCCCTGAGTATTTTAGGAGTACTCAAATCACTTTCCATAAGGAGACCCATTTACAAGCCAAACGATACACGATGTTTTGGCATGTGAACAGAGCAGGGCTTTGAGAAGTGTTGTAGAGAAAAGCAAAAACCAGGGCAGAATGGAACTCGTGCTGCTTTCCAGAAAGCTCACGTAGATTTCTATATCATAAAATTACCCAACTATAATAAGACCATTAAAAAAAAAAGAAATCAGTTCATTTTAAGGCTTAAGAGGCATTATCAAGACAGTATGAGGTAACCAGAGGCTTCAGAACAGCAGTAAATATTTCAAGAGGAAAAAAAAAAAAAATCCTTGCCTGTGGAGCTCTGAAGGCTAGACACTGGCTGCTCTTACTACACACACGGTATTTGGAATTCATTTTAGACATTTCCAGTTGAATGTGAAAAACTCTTGTGGTTATTTTGGGTAATAAAATAAAAAACAGATTTTTCGCAAAGCCACGGAGAGTTATTTTATATGAACTCTGCCACTGCCAAGTATAAACATTGATGTGGTCTACGGGTTTCTAAAGTATCCCCCATCCAGAAACCTGCCAAATCTCAAGCAGGGAGACCTCCTGCTTTCAGTGCAAACACAAAATTATATCAACAGTGGGAAAGCTCACCTCCAGTTCATTCAGGCGCTGAATTCGTGGAGTGAAACGAAAACTTTGTACTTCACATGCAAATGGAGGCTGCCAGTCCTAAACAGAGACAGAAAGACATTTTATTGCTTCCAGACACTTCTCAAAAATGCACAAAACCAGCAGACCCCAGTGATGTCTGAGTAAACAGGCTTCCAACAGTAAATGAGTTTCTCAGTATAACTGGTGATATCATTTTCCAATTTTAAGACATTCTTGTGCTTATACAATAACGAAGATCCCACAATATTTTAGTTAGAGGAAAAGAACCTCACCGAAGCAAAAATGTAAAAGAAAATAAGGTCTCAAACCTTTCAGTATGCATTGCTTCACACTAAATTTAAATCAGTGGTACACCCTGTAGCTTGCTGGTTAGTTACTCTAAAAAAAGTTCCATATATCTTGCACACTGAAAAATTCTGTCAACAGCAACAAAGACTAAATAAACCACATTTTAACGCATCTAACGTTTTCATGTATAAAGATAAGACCAGCAGTCAGCTCTTTAACAGAAATGGAGCCTTAAACAATGACCTTCTCAGCACCACCAGCCGTCCGTTCAACCACAAGTGCCTCCCAGCCCCATCTCCCACAACTGTTACAACATCAAAACAAGTCAGTCAGTTTTTTAGCACTTTTTTTTTTCTTTTAAACAAAAGCTTCGGTTACAGTAGATTATCTACCTGGCAGCAAACACAAGAGAGCAAGGACACCCCATTCCAGGTGGACAAGCCACGCTAAATATTTATTATTTGGCCTGCTGCAGCACATAAAGGCCTCAAGTCCAACTGTAAAATATTTACAGCTTCCAATAATGGAAAAGAGCAATAAATCAGTAAGGTTAGTGCGAAGTGTCTGATTCAGTCCTTCTTGCAGGCTGCAAATCAAATCCTGCGTCCCGTGAAATCCTGCAGTGCAAACGGCTCAGCAATCACGGAGAAACACAAACACATTCCACGGCAAGGAAAGTTCTCGTTATTCTCAATGAACAGGACCTGGATCGGTTTCTTGTGGCCTCCCAACCTGAGCCATTCTGCTTATTTTAGAAAGGGCAGCCCCGCGGAGGTCAAGTTTTCACCGTGCCATTAAACCGACTAAACAGATTCCGCGAACCAAAACAGGCCGGGAGAGGGATCATGAAATCCAACGGCAAACCCCGTATCTCCGTTCATGCTTTCTTTTCAACTTTTTACCTCTCTCGGTATTTTCAAGGCTCTTACTTAACTACCACATTTAAAGTTCATTTGTACTTTATTAATTTAGGGATCTAACCGCCTTCTGCCTTGTCGAGATGGTTTTCCCAAGCCACTGGGCAAGTGATCGTGAAGTAATGACGGAGTCACCGGAGCGATTAAGCTTCCTCCTCCTAAACTGCCTCGAATAAACATAATTCCCCTGCACAAACACGGTGGCCGCGCTCCTCTTAACAGTTCACAGACTATGCTTATAAACAGCAATCCGTTAAAAACAGACACCCTCTTTTCTCTCTCCTCCCCTCCCGGAGCAAACGCCCGACTTCACCCACGAAGCCCTCGCAGCTTTCACAAGTCGACTGGTGGGGTTTTTTATTGAAGTGACAAGAGCGCGAAGTCCCGGACACGTCCAGGCACTGTTTGCTCCTCGCCTTCCGCAGAGCAACCTCCAAACACCCCGCTCCGAGGTCAGAGACTCCACAGGTCCCTCGGTGCCCCGGGAAGGGGAACCGCGGCCTGTCGGAGGGGACACACGGCACCCCGGGCGATCCGGGAGGGGGGAAGGCGCTGCCCGGTCCCTCACGCCCCGCGCGGAGCCCCCGAGCCGCGCTAAGCCCTCCCGGGAGTCCCCCGGGCGCGGTACCTTGGGGGGCCGGATCTTGCAGATGCCGGTTTTCTCGGCCAGGCCGCGGATGCGACCAATGAAGCCGAGCGGGTCGCTGAACTCCTCCCAGCTGGGCTCGAACACGGGGCACTCGGGCGGCGGCACGAACTCGG
>VXAY01007247.1:1377361-1402135 GCA_013399855.1 Oxyruncus cristatus | reverse complement strand
GCTGAGTCAGCCCTCCCCCCGGAACTGCAAGACGTGTTGCCTTCCGATCCGAAAAGTAGTCCCTCCGCCACTCCTCTGCTGGCGAGGCACCTCCTGCGCCCGCCGCCCCCGGAGACGCTCCGCCGACAGGTCCGAGCGCGGACACGTCCCGCTCACCACCCCTCAGGGCACCGCGCGGGGTAGGAGGGCGCCGGGGAGCGCGAGGGCGGGGCTGGCACCACTTCCGCCGCGGAGGAATGTGCGAGGAAATCCGAGCCATTCAGTTCCGGTGCGGAGCGGCCGCGTCGCCCATTGTCTGGGCCGGACGTCAGGACACGCCCATAAACAGGACACGCCCTCTAGTAGGCCCCGCCTCCCCATAGGCCCCGCCCCGCCCCGAGGTGGGGGTGTCCGTCCGTCTGTCTGTCTGTGACCGCGGGACCGTCCTGAGCTGGAAGGGAGCCACAGGGACCATCCCCAACAATCCACCATGTGCCTGAGAGCGTTGTCCAAACGCTCCTTGAACTCTGACAGCATTGGCGCTGTGACAGCTTCCCTGGGGAGCCTGTTCCAGTGCCCAGCCACCCTCTGGGAGAAGAGTTTTCTTAATATCCAACCTAAACCTCACCTAACACGACTTCAGGCCATTCCCTCGGGTCCAGCCCTAGTCACCACAGAGAAGATCAGTGCCTGCCCCTCGTCTTCCCCTCACAAGGAACTTCTGTACTGCGATGAGGTCTCCCCTCCATCTCCTCCAGGCTGAACTCCTTCAGGTTGTGCCAAGTACTCCACCATCACCCCCCCAACACCTGTGCTATGGATGGATACTCTGCTGATCTCCCCCTAAGCACTGTTTTATTTCCTAAGTCAAGTAATCACAACTTAGGACTCGTTGAGTACCTCCTGGGACTCATTAAGTACCTCTTTTACCTATCCATCGCAACATACTCTTCCAAAATAAATTGAATGTTGTTGTTGTTTTTTTTCACCAGAATCCTGCCTTCAGTGTTCACCAAATGCCACATTTCTCTTTATTCTTCATGAATATTTATTCTCTGATTATTCAAACCTCGGTCCTGGTGTTCTATTTCAGGCTCACAAAAAGTTAATTTCCTCACCCCCCCCTTACCATGAGGCTTACAAGATCTGCTTCAGACCAAATACATTTATCTGCACCGCTTCCCTGCCAGTTTAAAGAGGTGTTGCCCGCATTTTACATGTGGTAAACACATGTCCCCACTGCAAATGGTTAATTTTGACAGAAGTTACAGGTAAGGGCAAACTCATCTTAAAACATGGAGCAAATTGAAGTTATTGCGTTGTTGCAAAATATTCTTGTATTTTGCAGACAATTCCTGACATGGTTGCCTTGTTCTTTTGTAAGACTGTATAAGCATGTGGAATGCAGATATTTTCTTGCCAGTATCCAGAAATTATATTTCTATGAACTCCTTCCATTTTTTTCTATTATTATTTGGTTGTGTCTCTCTCCTGATGAGCTGTATCAGAGTCCTTTGAGGAAATATGTGTGTTTTCTATTCCCATCAGCAGAATCATCAACATTCCCAGTTTGAAGATAAGCAATGATTTAGCCAGGAATACCAGATGGAAGAATCTCCATGCTCGAAAGCTTTGTTTTGAGAACCACCCTTTTGCTGATTTCCCTGTAGACTGATCCTTCAAGGTTGTTTCAGCTTTGTGTTAATATGTTTGGGTTAGTGGAGGGCTCTGAAAGGCATGCTGGGAATTGTGAAAGTTTTCCTAACTAAACATCCCAAATAACCTGAGGGGGCATTTTTTTCGTCATATCAGTTCTGCAAGGTATCCTTTTGAAGCAGAATTTTATGCTTTTCTCTGTTACCTGCTCCGTTTTTGGGCTGTTGGCTTCTGAAACAATGATCCATGCTGGGACTTGTGTACCTTCTGTCAGTCTTTATTCTTCTTGGTTATCTGGAAGTATTTATCACTTTCCTGAAAGAATACTTCAGCCCTTTGTACGATGGATTCAGCTGCTCTCTGGAGAGAGCACCCAGTCTAACTAAGGGGAATCACTGAATATCCTGAGATGTAAGGGACCAACAAGGACCATCAAGTTGAAATCCCTAATAGCAGTCTTTCTTCTGGACTTTTCCAAGACAAATTATCTACCCTTCTCTTTTCTCTATTCCACGAGAAAATCAATTTGAAGAAGAATCACAGGATCACAGAATATTCTGACTTGGAAGGGACCAACAAGGACCATCAAAGTCCAACTCCTTGCCCTGCACAGAACACCCCAAGAATCACATCATGTGTCCAGGAGTGTTGTCCAAACACTCCTTGAAATCTGTCAGGCTCAGTGTTGTGACCGCTGTCCTGGGGACCGCTGTCCAACCGCCCTCTGGGGAAGAACCTCTTCCTAATATCCAACCTAAATCCCACCTAACACGACTTCAGGCCATTCCCTTGGGTCCTGTCCCTGGTCACCACAGTGCACCTCCCCTCAAGAGTAGATTCTAACTGCAATGAGTAACCTCATAGTTTTGTAAGTACGTAAGTAAGACTTTTTTTTTTTGTCATACCGAAAGTCGGTTTCTTAAAGGAAAATTAATCGTATTAAGGAAAAAAATGGCTCATTGTTGCATAGGCTTTTTTTTTTTTTTCCAGCACACTTAGTGAATTAGGAGATCGTGTGTTGCATGAATGGTAAGACCACTAGTAGGTACTTCTGGGTACGCGAAGGGGATGGAGTGGTTAAAAGGCATCGAGATGATCCAAATAATACATTAAATTCAGGCAGAATTCAAGCCGGTAACTTACTGCGACTGAGCAACATCATATCTCATTCAGTTCATTTCCAAACACAAATGGGCATTAGAGTGGCAGTTTTTGATGCTGTGAATGAAAAGAGCCCCCTCTACCAGGTTTGTATTTATTTGTTCCATAGGCCTGACGGCTGCCCTCATAAAACCAGGGTTAACACGCGCAGACCACATAGCCCCTCCCTCAGACCCTCCCTATGCCCCGCCATGGCCGCGCACGCGCGATGGTCCCTCCGGCGCCTAGGGACTACAACTCCCAGAGCCCCCGGCGCCCGTGTCGCGATCGCTGATTGGTGTAGGCGGTCGGCGCCGCATGGAAGGCCGTCTGTGATTGGAGGAAACGGCGGGGGGCGTGGTGCCACGCGGTTTAAGCCGCGGCGGGCGGATCGGGGCGGTTGTTTGGCCGTTGAGGCCGTGAGGCGGCGGCGGGACCCCAATCCCGGGAACCCCCGTCCCGGGAGCCCCTTTCCCCGCGGGGTTCCCGCCGGGCACTCCCCGCCGCCAGCCTCCCGGAGTGCCCGAAGCTCTGCTGTCCCCCACCCGCGGAGAGCCCGGCGCTCCGCAGGGGCGCGATGAGCGCGGCGGGGACCCCGCGCTGCTCAAGGTAGTGAATGTAGGGGAGCTGCTCCTCCAGGGGCAGCGGGGGTTCCGGAGCCCTTTTCTTCTTGTCCGGTGGCCTGGTTTGTCGTAGGGCACCCTCTGGCCCGCTCCTGTGCTTCCTTGCTTTTACACTTTTCCATTTCTGCTGCTCTTCCGTAATAAACACTCACCTTGTGCCTGGGTTACTTCCTTCCTCGTGGTGTTACTTATTTTCTAAGTGTGTTAAGGCATTTCTGGTCGTGCAGCAAGTTCCTACGTGAAAAAAAAAAACAAAACCATACTATTGTATATTTAATGCTTTTCTATAGTGTTGGGAGTTAAGGAGCTTGGCACGTTTTCATGGATGTGCATTGGGGTTCTGATCTAAGCAGCTTTGGTGAGCAGCTCCATGAAGGTCACCACTGCCTCAGTGCTATCCATCAAATCACTTTACCATCACCATTCTGGCACTGGCCCCAGGGCCAGATTCTGGACTGTTTTCATTAAGTAGATCTTTAGTAAAGAGGCTTCTGTCACTCATGCCATCATTTAAAAAATGAGCTTTTCGGATCAACATAAAACCCAAAAATACTGCTTTCCAAGGTTACTGTGAACCCTGCAGCTCTATTTGCCACTTTGGTGCTTGTTTGAGCAGATTAAGTGTTTGAATGTCGTAAATATTGTTTATAAGAAAATACATGTAATTGTACATATCCTTAATTTAGTTTGCATAATATTGACTTGCTTTCCATCTAGCGCTTCAAGGCAAGTTTCAAGATCTTGGCAGGTTCTGCTTCACTGTTGAGGATGGACAAGCTATGTGGATAAGATCAAGTACACCAGAAAGGAAAACACATAGATTCCTATACCTACACCTTAAATTATAGTGGCTGGTGCATCAGTTATACTGAATTATTGCCTTTATTCAGTGGTCTCTCTCTAGACAATGTTTCTTTGGGTGTCAGATAGTGACTGTCACAGATTGTTTTGCTGCTCATTTTCCAGTGGTTTCTAGTTGCACAACAATGGACTTTTTGTCTCCTGTGTTCTGTCCTTCTGTACTGTCTTCCTCCTCTTTTCACATTCACCCTTCCTAAATAACCTATGGGATTTTGCTTCCGTAACATTTTTTTTCTCCTTTATCCCTAAGTTGGCCCCTTCTCCATAGTATAATAAACCTGCAAGCCATTCTATATCAAAGGTTTTGGTTTTCCTTAGTGCTGTGACCTCCTGTTATACCCATAGCACAGTCGAGCTAATCTGTGTTTTGAATTGCATCTGTGTAAAAATTTAAAATCTGTTCAGCTATTTTAAAAAGTGTTTCAATTTTCTAGTCTGAAGTGAAGCCCAAAAAGGCACAATAAAACTGTTAAAGACAGAGTTTATAGCCTTTAAACAGCAAAGGTATTTATTACAACGTTGGGGAACCCCCAGCTTGCGCTGGACAAAGAGCTCCAAAAATTTTGGCAAAGATCAGGGAATATATACAGTTTCTGTGTAGGGCTTCACCACTTTATATGCATATTCATACATTTGCAACATCAGATTATAATATTCATATCAGGCGGAGTCTAGGGTGGAGTCTTTCTTTTGGGGAATTCCTTGGTGGGAGATCCGGTCTTCTTCATCAGGGCAGGGGTCTTTTTCTCTCCTCATCCTCAGTGAACTATTCAACTTTCTCGTTTTCGCTGACTCCTTGGTGAATTTACACCGGGTCCTTGACTCATGTTCCCTCTTTATCTCCTGGTTTTCTCTCCCTTCCTTACTTATGTTGTTGTTTCAGCTGTCTTCCATCAAAACAGGACAGAGTACTTTATCATAAGTTTTATCCTTGGTGCAAGACACCCACCTTCCCTTAGCTGATTCTATAAATCTTACATTCCTTAAAGCAGAGTGTTAGGATTTTAACTCCTTAGACTCTTGTTCTGTTTCAGAAGCTTACATGTCTTTGTTTCTCTCCAGGCTGCCAAACCCCCATGTCTCATCCAGATATGCTGATTGCCAATCTCCAAACCAGGAGGACTTTACTCCTCTCCCTTCTATCAGTGAGCGCTTGGCCCGTCTCCATCCTTCCCGGGAGCTGCTGGAATACTACCGCAAGAAGATTGCTGACTTTGATGAGGAACAGGAGGATTTGGTAAAAAGGCTGGAGAGATACAAAGAAACGTATGATGATCAGGTAGGGAACGAGCTTTGGAGCAGTGATGGGCTACATATCCTTCCACAAGCTTAGTATTTTTCCTCGGTTGAAAACTCAGCATAGATGTCTCCAGATTTACCAGTAATGTGGTAGAACTGAGCTATGAAGAAATAAGTAGATTTTGATTGTGGGGTTTGATTGTAAAGTCTAGCTGTCCTCTGTCAAAGCAGACAGAAACATGCCTTCTTCTAAAGTTAGCATAGTTTGGTTGTATCTTCTCAGTGGGGTTTTTGCTTCTGTTTTTTTTTTTTCTTAAGACCTGAATTTAGATGCTCATTCTCCATGTTGTCCAGTGTCTTCCCTTTTTTTGTCATAGTAAAGGAGTGTCCTTTGTCCAAATTTCGTTGGCTTTGAGATATGAATATAATCTGTATTTTCCACAGTGGAATTCATAAGCGTAGCAGTAAACTACCCAGCAAATAAATGATAGTTTACAAGAAACTCCAAAACCTACAAATCTGCCTTTAAGAGGAAGAAATCTTACGTGCTGTAATCATATCAGAATATTCTGTGTCTCTCTCCAGCAGTCATCTTGGTAATTGTGGACGGTCCTTTGGGAATAGAATGATCACTTCTGAGGTGACTAACGTGTCTCCTCAAGTACTGGCCATGCTTGAGTCAGCCTGGGGAAATATGTGCTGTTCAAGTTATTTTCATATGGGAAGAAAGGGGCAGCTTCCAAAATAGTGCCTCCTTTTGTACAGGAATTATTTTCTACAAGGTTTGTTAGTTTTCCACACCAGGTAGAACATAAGTAATGTAACTTAGTAACTGCCCAGATTTCTCACTGCTAAACCATACAGATACTTTAATGTGTATTCTTCAGTAATTTATTTTAAAAGTAAGTGCTATTGCAGAGGCTTTGCTGTGTTTTTGTTGATGTCACATTCCCCATACCTGTGCTGCTCTGACCACCAGTGTGGAAGTGCAACCACTGGAAACTGGAGACCCTTTCTGAAGCCTTACTGAACTGTCGTGTAGTGACAGTGATTCTTGGGGCTCTGAACTCCCTGCTGAAACATTTTAAAATAATTTTTCCAATACTGCCCTCAGCTGGTCAAATATTATAAGAGAATAAAATAATTCACTTGAGCTGCCCGTTGTTCTATACCGGTTATAGGCTCAGAGCACAGGCAGTTTGAAGTTCGTAAGTGTTGCCAAATGCTCTGTATCATTTCAAGTATCTCATTCTCTCCACTCAGCACAAGTTGCAATGGGAAGTCCGTCAGCTAGAAGAGGAGATTTCGAAGCTACAGAAGGCTTTGAGTGATATGCAAGTCTACCTCTTCCAGGAGAGGGAACATGTCCTTCGTCTGCACTCGGAGAATGACCGGCTGAAAATCAGGTGTGATGTCTTCGGTGGTGTGGGCTGGGTCACAGGCAACAGCAATTGTGTAACTGTGTGCTAGTTCTCATCCAGATCTGGAGTCTTCAGAGAAGCGAGTATGCCACACTTCCCAGGGTGGGGCTCTGTTGGGATGCTAAATATGTTTCCTTTTATTATTCCTCCTATTCTGGTAGTAGAAGGAAGAGCAGAAGTTTAATGTAGGTTCAGATTTTGATTGCCTGCTACCACTTTGAATGTGGAAGTTCTGATTGAAGCTGACTCTGGTGGGTTGACCTTGGCTGAATGCCAGCTGTCCCCCAAAACTCTCTACCACTCACCTTCTCCCCTGGACAGGGAAGAGAAAATACAGCAAAAGGCTCATTGGTCAAGATAAGAACAGAGAGAGATCACTCACCAGTTACTGTTATGGGCAAAACAGACTTCACTTGGGGAAATTATTACCAATAAAATGATCACAGGGCTTGAGCACCACCCCTATAAAGACAGGCTAAGATAATAAAGGCTTTTCAACCTGGAGAAGAGAAGGCTCCAGGAAACCCTTATAGCACCTTCCAGCACTTAAAGGGCCTACAAGAAAGCTGGAGAGGGAATTTTACAGGAGCATGTAGTGACAGGACATGGGTGATGTCTTTAAATTGAAAGAGTCTAAGTTTAGATTAGATGTGAGCAGAAAATTCTTCACTATGAGGGTTATGAGGTGCTGGAATAGGCTGCCCAGAGAAGTTGTGGATGTCCTATCCCTGGAAGTGTTCTAGGCCAGGTTGGATGGGGCTCTGAGCCCCCCTTCTTAAATATCCCAGAGGTGCTGCCACGATTGTGATGGGCTTGGCCTTAGCCAGTGGCAGCTCCATTTTGGAGCCAGATGACGTTGTCTGTCTTGAACATGGGGGAAGAGCTTCTAGCACCTTCTTACAGAGCCCACCCCTGTAGCCCCCTGCTACCGAAACCCAAATGCAGATCTTGCATCTGCCTGGCAAAAGTTCCTCAGCCCTAAAAAACCACTTAAGCTCAAGGAGAAAATACAGACCAAAGCAAATAGTTTTCCCTCACTCTGAGATCATGATGGCAGCCACTCATTTTTAATGGCATTTAGTTGGTGAACTGTAATATAACCCAGCATACCAGACGAGCTGACAGTGGCAAAGGAGCTCCCAACCTTCTTCAGAATATTTGTGAGTGATAGTTTTCTCTTAAAGATTTAAGAACATAAGTCAAAACATGTGTTGCTGTTCTTTGGCACTTTCTAGGAGTGTGATGAAAAGTCTGACACAGTCCTTAATGTAGTTTGCTTTAAAAACAATGGACACTTACAACCTGAAAGTTCATAACTTTCTGATGTTATGAACTAACCACATGTGCTATTTTTGTATCAACCCATGTAGTATTGTCATATTTGAAAAGAGGCTCTCCAATCGCAGCAGAATTAGTGGTGTTCTTATTATATTGGCAACATCAGTAATGTGTTCAGGAGGTTGTTTTTAAAGCAAGATTCTCAAGAACTGCAACAGTTTAGAAAACTTGCAAGCATTAACATGTCTTGATGTATTTAAAAAAAAAAGTTCTTTCTTTGAATTCCAGGGAACTGGAGGACAGAAAAAAAATTCAGCATCTCCTCACTGTAATGGGAGCAGATGAAGAAGTTACTTATTTTCACAAGGAGCCTCCACATAAGGCAAGTTCCCATTTTTCTGCAGAACTCTGCTTTGGATTGTAACATGAGTATCTGTACCCCAGAGTCACCACAGACCAGATCTGTCTCTTGAGTCAAAAGTTTCTAAATGAGCCCCATACAGGAGGGATCTGTAGCAACATCAGGTTTTAATATAAATGCTGGAAGGTAAGTACGAACAAGCACACTGAAAGTACATCCTCTTAGCATCAGCCTCCTTCTACCTTCAGAACATACCTCCATGTCAGCCTCCTGAATGTCAGATAGAAGTCTGAAGTCATCTGGCAAATGGTCATTGAGAAGATGGAGAGAACACCACAAGAAGAAAAACAGTGCTGAAAGTGACCAGGTGCAGTGTTTGAAGATCAGCTATCTGGCCCTCTCTTAGGGCCTCACTAAAGAAGAAAGGATCAAGGTTGCTGCAGTTTCTTCCTAGGTAGAAGAACCATCCCCTCTAGGCAACATTGTGTCACATATTTCAAAATTATGGTTAAATTGATTAAATGGCAGTGCATGTGAAGTGCAGTGTAGTTGAACCTTTATAAAGTCATGAATGATTCGGACATAAAGAGTCTATGATGGGAATATAGAATTTATCTTGGAATAAGGGTGCACAAAAAGGCTGAAATACACAGCATTGTTCATGGTTGCTATGCACCACTCAAATACTTCAAAAATCTTGAAGCTTTCAAATTCCTTGGTTTAGGGTAGCTCTAAAATTAGTGCTGTTATGTAACATTGACCTAAAGATAAGCATTGGGATTATAACCTGCTCCTTCATGGCCTTTTTTTTTTAAGTGAGTTTTGGCTCAACAGTTGAATTGTTTCAATGTTCTTGACACTTAGCTTTTATCCCGGGCTTGTTCAGTAGCTTGGATGAATGTGCTGATAAATGAAGCTTCATGGTCCTCTGTCTTGCTGAGACAAGGGGTATGAAAGAAGGAAATAACATCATCTTCACCTTCCTCTTCTCCTCTCTATCCCCAAAATGCTCCTTTCCGGCTGAGGGTGCTGACTTTGATCCTAATGAAGCCAGAAAAGGCGGAATTACTTTCCACTTGTTTTGGTGAAAAAAATAGAGGCAGAAATGGCAAAACTCAGCCATGATAAAGGAAACTTTTCAACATGGACATTACACTTGTGAATGTCTTCCTTGTCTTGTGGTAGAAGTAAGGTAATGCTGTTCTTTTGGATGTCTCATTTTAACTTCTTAAGATTTGTACTTGACTGTTGCTTTGGAGGATTCAGATGTTCAGTGCAGATATCTTGTTTCTCTAGGTTACTGTTCTGCAAAGGCCAGCAGAGTCACGTGAACGAGATGATGCTTCTAGCCCAGGTACCACACTGAGCTGGCTGACAGCAGCTCAGCTACTGGCACTTGTTTCTCTGTGTCTGTCTCCAGTACACTGAAGCAATTCCTTACTGTGAAAGCTTTGGTAAATCTCCATCAAGTTCCCTTAATGTCCATGTGTACATACATATACAGGCAGTGCCTTTAGCTTCCCTTCAAAACCTTTTCAAATAACCTCTTGTGTCCCTGATCTGCCAAGCTAAGGAAGAGGCTGGTATGATCATTGGATGGCTGTTCTGGAAGTATGCAGGTACCAACTGGACAGGCACCTTTACCACAGCCATTCCAAGGTGTGAGGTTCTGCCTGACTTGCTGTAGACAGTAGTGTGTATTTGTATGCCTACATACTGATTTTCTCCTTTGCCTCCTCTAAATTGTCTGAAATTAGTCAACAAGCTCAAAACTCACTCAAGGTTTGATGTTTGTGCAGCTGTGACATCTGCCTGTTCATCACATATTTAAGAAAATGTGTCAAGTTTGCTTTCTATATATACCAAGAAAATTAATACGTGGCCTAAATACTAAACACTGTGATGTGATGGACTGGGATAAAGTTATGCGATCACCCTAAGTTGTGAAATTCTTTTCCTTCACCTAGCCCTCCTAGAAGTCCTTATGACTGTAGCAGTGGCAAGCTTTCTCCTGTTCCTGTAGGCCCACCAGAACATGCAATATGTCATGCTTGGAAAGGTACTGCAAGTAGATTGGAAAACCCTTTTCTATTTTTGTTGAATTTCTGCAATAGGTACCGAGAGGAGCACTTCAAAAGAAACAGCACAAGGAGAAAAAACAGGAAGTCCTGAAAGGTATCAGAGTGATAGTCAAACACTTCTACTACAGGTAAAAGCATTTGCTAACCAATGGACATAATGGGCGGCTTGCAGAAAATTGTGATAAAAAAATATGCTGTCTGCTTAGATAAGATGTAGATGTACCAGTGTTATCAGTCCTTGCATCTTAGTGTATATTCACACTTTCTGTCAGTTTACTTCGCTGTTTCTTTGCAGTGAATGTAGATTTAAAAACTTGGGTCTGATTCTGGAAGCTTTATGTAAGCAGATGTTCCAGTAATGTCGACTGAAATATGTTGCCCTTAAGTACAGAATGTGTAATTGATGTTGTCTCCCACACTTGGATAGTGGCTATGAATTCACATTAAACCTGCTGAAGATCTGCAGGGTTGGGTGTTTTGTGGAAGTCTGCAAAAGCAATGTGTCTGAGACAGTGTTAGGCAGCCCCAATAATATGCACCTGTACAATGAAATGTTCCCTCTGCTAGATTCAATGAAAGGTAGCATGAGAGAATGAAAGATAAAATGTGCAGTGTCATGAATTGGGGAAGGTACCAGAAGCTGTAGGTAAAGTAGGAGAAACAATGAATCAAGAAAAGCAAATAAAGGACTAACTTGTACAGCAGATATTGGTGGTGGTGATGGTTGTTATTATTATTATTTGTTCAAGGGTGGTGGTGACTGACCTGATGGCCAGTTAGCTATCCAACAACTTTTATTCTGGAACAAAAGCATCATTCAAAATTGACATAAAAATAAGCAATCTAAATACACACCGAAGTTTTTTTCCAGATAGTTTCTTACATAAAGGCCAGGTGCACATTTTTCAATTACTTGCTCCGATGTATCTCACTGACTATGTGCCCTAGATCAGGATTCTTTGCACCCCTCTCCTTCACTCATTACCTTGTTTACATTAGTAATTAATTCTGTTTGAGTAATTTCTTGTGTTCAATATACGTGGACCTGCTGCCTTCCTGGAATTTAGTTATTTTTATATCACCATTTCATTGGAAAATAGTAGCAGAGGGATGGAAGTGTCTCTGCATATTCCACAGGATTTGTCACATGTAATTTAATCATGTGCAATTTAAATCTTTCCAATATCTTCAATCTATTGTTGCTGTTTATGGTATGCCTCTCTTGCCTATAGTTTTTTAAAAAATGTTTTAGATGTTTGAAGTCCTTAGCATTAAAACAAAAAGAAAAGCTTGAGAAATTAGAACTGCCAAAGGTGTTACCAGGCAGCGTCTTTGATTTGAATCGTGAAATTTAAGAGACTTGCAAGGGCAGGAGCAGAGCTGGTGTGAGGTCTTGTTCAGTAATGTCTGCCCCTGCTTATCCAGGTCCAGGCCTTGCAAGCTCAGATAGAAGAACAGACACGATTATCCAAGGAACAGGTTGAGGCACTACTGGAGGACAGGCGGATTCACATGGAGGAAGCCGAAGTCCAGCATCAGAGGGACCAGGAGAAGATCAAAGCTGTAACAGATAAGTGAGTGTGAGAGAATGACCACGATGCAGTCATGAGATGAGAAAAGATGGAACAATAGAGATGTTATGACTTTGAGTGTGTTGCTTCCTGCAGCAGGCAGAAAAGCTAATTATGCAGCCATCTGGTAGTATGTGTGGAAGATGATGAGTGGAGTAATCTACATATTAAAAATCCTATTTCACATAGGAAGAACAGCACTTCTTTCATTAGATGGTAAGAGCTAAGATCAGTAGGAGAGCACGTATCTTTTTCTTCCATGCTACTTCCAACTTGCAGTGATGACTGAGGAAATTAAGGTAGGAACTAGGAAAGAAGTTAATTAACTCCACTGAGGTCCCTTTTTGCAGGCTCCAAAAGACCCAAAATCTCTTATATGAGAGTACCCGTGACTATCTCCAGCTCAAGTTTGATGCCAGAGCCAATGAGAAAGCATGGATGGCAGAGAAGGACTGTCTGTTGAGGCAACTTGGCAAAGATCTGGATCAGCTTGTTTTCAGCAGTGAGTCAGGACAAAAGAAGCATAAAGGTACCAAGAAGATGCTTCGAGCAGATGATGGAGCTTCAAAACTCCAAAGCAGAGAAATAAAGGTAATTTTTTTGTGTGAGGCTCTTTAACAGTTTTTGACTAGAAAATTGCAAGCACCTGGGCTGTGGCTGAATAGGCAGTAGCTAGCAGCTGTTTCAAAGCTGTACTGGCTTGCCATAAGTTACATTGCTTTTGGCACTAATCTAAACCAAAACTTCTCCTGCCTCAAAATCAGCACTGCTTGCAAATTTCAGATAAAATGTGTAGTTAGGATTTATGGTTGTGTGTCACTGTCAGTTTCTTTCATGCCCAGAACAAATCCCTAGTTCTGTAAGTTACTTGATACGTGGGGGCAGCAGTTCTCAACCTGCTGGCTGCACACGGCTTTCTGTTGGTGCAAGTGCTCTGAGCTAATGGACTTGGAATGCCGTGTCTGGCTCTTCCTACTGTCAGGGGAAAAGGAGTCCTTTCAATTGATGTACTCCAGCTCTTTTACAGTAGTCAGGATTTTTCTTCCACTTCTACTATACTTGCAGTGAGAAGCTGGGAGATCTGAAGTGGGTGAATAGGCAATAAGGAAGTGGAAAGTAAACAGGCGATAGGGAATGGTTTTCATCTACGACTGAATGCAGATGCTTCTGAAATGCAGTACTGGGAAACAACTGTGAAGAAGGGAGTTATGGCATTAGTGGAATATTATTTTTAAAGGGAAGAGAAGAGAGTTCTTTAACTGATGATGAGCAGTCATACACAATTTAACTTAATTAAAAGGTTTTGGTAATGGAAGTAATGGTAGAATATTATCCACAACTACTTACTTCATTAACTGCAGCTCCAAGTTGTTAATTTTCATTTGCCTATCATATTGGCAGTTTTATCACACTTGCTTTTCCAGAGCAGGGGAGATTTTGTAAGCACAGTCTTTTGAGCTGATTCTTTGTTTCCCCGATGTCATAGTCGCTGCAGGAAAAGCTAATGCAGGAACAACACCTATCACACATGTACAGAGAGCAGTGTGTCACCCTGGAAGGCGAGCTGGCTAGGATTCGTGAGGAGAGAGATGCTGGCAAAGAACTCTTTAAGGTAATTAGTCTGTAATCATCTGCTATCTGTGTGATGATCTTCAGCCTTTATTTTGTATACCCTATTGAATTTTCATCTCCATAGGAACGCTCAGAAAAGATGGGAAAGCGCCTGAAGATGATGACTCAGCGATGTGAGGCCCTGGAAAAACGTCGTAATATGGAAGTAGAAGGCTTCAAGAATGACATTAAACAGCTTCAGCAGAAACTGAAAGATGTAGAGAAGCAGATTTACAAGGTAGCAGTTAAGCATTTCTGAGGTAGACTATTTATTATGGGCTTACCCAATAGAGCTGTATGCTCAGTATTTAAATGCACTATTTCCCTAGAGTTTAGAGAATAATTTCTTTCCTAAGTGTTCCTTTAGATATCAGTATTTGACAAAACTTACCTCTTATGTATTTTACACAGTAAAAACCATGTATTTGTTAATCAGTGAGGCATTGAGCTTGCCAGGAAGCGTCCTGACTATATATTAGCTGAGTGTTTTTGTTTCCACTCTGAAAGTTCTTATGTGATAGCTGTAGCTCACTTTACTGTCTCAAAATTGCAAGGCAGTAAAGTAGCTTGATTCAGAAGTTTATCCTGAAAAGGAAGTGATGATTTGTTTCCCTTCTGGGAGCCATAGTGTTTGGTTTGGATCCAGTAAGAGGTCATTGACTGAAGTATTGTGAGTATTCTATTTGTTACTTTGTTAATATGTCATTTATAACTGCAAAAATCACTGCTGAAGCAATGGCTGGAAGTTGACTCTATGTACTCTGTAGTAGCTTTCAGATGTGTAGATGAACATCAGAACAGCTGAGAAGGGAAGCCACAGCCTTGATGTTGCTGGGAGTTTAGGAGAGATATTTATCTAACATATGCTTGAGAGGATGATCCAGGCATAGTGTAGACTCACTTTTTTCCTCTACTTTTGGTGCAGAATTCAGTTTCCTTAGACTAATGCACTTATTTTGACTACAGGCCTTGGGTTGTTTTTTTCTTGTTGGGCTGTGGGTTTTTAAACTTTATTCTGTAAGGTCTCAACAGCATATGCGAAATGGGGGGAAATAGTCTGTGATACCTTTACTACAGGCCTGTATGTTTTATATCTGTGGATGTGCTTTTGATTGTGTTCTCAATTTCATTACACTGTTAACCACAAGAGGGCAGGGGAACAAAATACTTGCTAGAATTCTCCAGATTGATTGTTAAATCCTTCTCATCACTTGAGGTCTGATGACTACATTTCTTGATTTGCATATTAAAATCTTTGACCAAGAACTACATGATGGCAATAAGAAGCCCTGGCAGGTCAAGAAAATAAAAGGGTTTGAGAGTAGTTTCCAAGCCCGTGCCCTTGAAAGTGACTGGACTGGCATGCTATCCAGTTCCAGGGTGACAGGAAATGTCAGCCCTGGCCAGCTTGCCATCAGGAATTCTGATTATCCAGCGGCCTTTGTTCAGCTCAGTGCAGGCCATATGTCACTGCCTGAAACAAGGCGTTGTACTTGAACTGCTCTTGAACCGTGTGCAGTCCAGGAGGCAGCAGGTCTGGCACAGCACTTAGCCCACCTCTAGTTTTAGTCAGAAAAGAGAATAAAATGTCATCATATCAGGTGAGGCACTTAGAACTAGATACAAGTTACTTGATGAATAATTTAACTTGCCTTTTTTTGTGGGTCTCTAAATAATACAGGAATTAGAAAGGAGTCAACAGGCTATGGGTAAACTTGATTATATTCTATCCAGATTTCTTCCTTGCCAGTAATATAATACCATAGTGTTATGAAAGGTTTGCTCTTTATTTTTGGTTCTGGAGCACCTTTCTATTGTTGATGTGCATTATCAAAGTGCCATTGACTTACACATCTTTTTTGGTAGCTGCAAAGGGTCTCATCGAGTTCTTTCCTTCATGCACTCATCATAATACTCTCTAAATTGTATTCTGTACAGCTTTGTTTATATTAATCTGGTTTTCTTTCCCTTTTTAGGTGACTCTGAATATGGGACCAGACCAGGATCTTGCAATTCTACGTGAGGTCCGCCAAGGAAACAGACTAACACGTAAAATTCAAGGAGAACTAAAAGACTTAAAAGCAAAAATCTACTGTTTAGAGAATGAACTACGGATCTGCTGAGGCTGAACTGTTAGCTGACATCCTAGTTTTAGGAATGAGACATTGCTAAGTGGAATAGTCATGTGCAAGAGCAGCTCCTGCTTGTCTGTTTCCTGGCATTGATCGACAGAAGGTTTGAGGAAATCTGCAGTTAATGTCATAACAGCGTACGTGAGCCGTTCCCAGAGTGCCAGATTATATGGCTGTTTCAGATGAGAGATGGCACCTGATAAGAGTGACATAGAAAGTACATGATGACTGATATATCAGGAGTGTGTGTATGACTTCTTTTTCTTCATATCTGCGGTAGGGATCAGTGTATACTGGCCTTCACCTTTATTTGGACCATATATGTGGTTATAATGAAATTAATAATCATAGAAGGATCTAGTTCAGGATCTGAATTTTGGCTGACCTTTTCCAATGTGAAAAGCAGCTTTTGAAATAGTTTAAATGGTTACTGTTTTGGTGCTTAGCACTTCAGGATGTAACCGGAGATTTTCTTGGGAAAAGACCACATATAGAAGTCTGTACTAATATGTATTACATCTGACTCTCCCCTTGACACCATAACTACTTTAAAATGGCTCCCCTTTGCTTGGTTCTACCTAATTGGAACAAACCTGGCTGATTTAATATGGTGGGAAAAGATAATCCATTTTAGAACTCATCTGCAAGAACCAGCAGCATAGAACTTGTTTTGAATGCTTGGTGGGGAGGGAAGTACTGCACTATCAAGTTTCATCTTCTCATCCCCTTCCTCCCAGTCTATCTTAACACACAGAGGGTGCCCATAATAAAAGGGATCCATTATCTTCCTTAGCCACCACATGATCTGTTGTTGTAGCTTCAAACAATATCATGGTTATGTACAAAAAAAAATTGTGATCAACTTCTGCTAGAGCACTTGTTGCTGCTGAACTGCAACGAACTGGGGTGGGAGAGCAGGTGCCTAGTTGCTACATGAGAACTATAACTCTAGCTGTGCAATGATTCTCTAGCCGTATGATGATTATCTCCATACCAGACATCTCGCCATCGCAATTCCGGAAAACAGATGGAATCATGAAAAGGGTTACAACAGGGCTTCAGCCAAGTTCGTAATTGCAGGCATTCATGCTTTTAGCGTAGTGTCAGCAAATCTTGTCCACCTTGTAATCGGAGAGCAGATCTGTGTTGGAAAAGGGATTTCAATGCCTCTGTTTCCTACTTTACCTTTTCCTGCCTTGTTTCTGAAGTATACACCTTACAGGCTACCAGCACTTCTTTCCCATTGAAAAGAACTTGTGTGTGAAAGCAGACAATTTCTTTTCAACGTGGAAGTGGCCATGGAGATCCTCATTCAGTGTCTGAGAGGTAGATATGCCAAAGATGTTTTTGTGCTGTCAGGATTTGGAGAAGGAAGAATTGTTTCTATAGCACCAGCTAAAGCAATGTGGGAGGGGAAATCTCCCTAAAGAAGTCAAGACTTCCTTCAGCTGTGTGACAAGCTTGCTGTCCCTTAGGGTCCTGTACTGTGGCTTTTATTTTGTCTGTGTTCTTGAGGTCAGTTCACAGATTTTCTGACAGTCTGTATCTGGCTGCTCAGCCCTGCAGCTTACAAGAGGCTGTTTTAAGGTGTGTTGCACTCGTTATTTTAGCTGAAAATGCTGAACTGTTTAGGAACTGTTTCATAAACAAGTTGGGTGCCAGTGCGATGTGGAGAGGTGAGGAAGGTTATTTAATGCTATCCATCTTTTAGTCTCGCTCTCAGCTGACTAGTACCTTCTCAGAGAAATCAAGCTAATTAAAATGAGGTTGTATGTGAAACAACATACTGCTGGTTTGAAGATTAAAGTTACCTCGGGTCCTGGAAGGCTGCTTCTGAAAATTGCTACATAATGAAGTATAAGCCACTTACTCAGCAGGATCCATCTACTGCAATTCAGCTGATGGGAATCTACCGAAAAAGTCTCTTTAACCCATAGAAATCAGTCGGTTCCTGTTTAGTTTCAACTCTTCCAAGCTATAGAATTGCCTTTGAAATTATGTTTGCTCACTTCAAAACCATGAAGTGTGAATGGATAAAGACTTCAGGCTTTGACAATTTAGGTTTGTAAGACTGGGAGGAAGTATTGGGGGAAGAAGGATGTAAATGTTTAATTTCCTGCCTTCCTTACCAATATTCCTTACTACCTGAAAGACTGAACAGAATGAAATGACAACATTCCGAATATATTTGCTGATGTGTCAAAACCAAAGTGCAGCTTGAACTTCATTCAGAATTTATTTCTAGGCTATGAACACTTCCTATTTGAGGTGGAGGGAGATTATGGTATTGCTACTCAGTAAATCCATTTTATTCGGAGGCTTGAATGTTTGTCCAAGTGCAGAAAGTGCAAAGTATTGTATGTGCTCTTTGTGTGACATCATGTGGTCATGTGAAATGTTGCCAAAACAAATATGGACCTTCATGCCAAGAACTGCTTTAAAAAGCTAAGTGCTTTGTACCGCTGACAACTACCCTTTACGATGTCCATAAAGAATTATTGGCATTTTCAAAAGGGTTTCCTGGGAGAGGTTCCACTGCCTAGTTTAGTCAATTTTTTCCCACAATTTTTGGGTAGAAATCAAAAAATAGCATTTAGTCCAAAGACCAATGAGCTTTTTTTGCTACGTTGAGTTAGTAATATGTGACTTGTATCATTCCAATACAGCTAAATGCCAGGTTGTGAATGTAGGAGCACAGAATTTGGAAAGATCTCCAAACTGGCTGCTTCTAAGAATATGGAGACTACATGATTAAAGGTTAGAACTGGACAAATGCTCTTACTGTGAGCCAAGATATGAAAATGTCTCTTGCACAGACGGGAGAAAAAGGAATAGAGGAAAACCTTATTGTTGTGCAGCTTTATTTAGGTACGGGAGGAGTGCATACGTTTTGGAAGGACTGCTGGAATATTGGCTAAGGCACAGAACCACAGATGATTCAGTGGTAGAGAAAAGGTTGTGCAAGAGCTCATTTTGTATTACACTAAGAAGCCTGATTAATATACATGTCTCTTGAAGACAAAAAAAATCTACCCAAGGCCTCTCTATCCTAGCAGAGCAATGCTGAGCAATGTTTTTTAGCATGAATCTGAAGTAAATTTTAAGAAGTGTACATTTTTAACAGGAAGATTGTGCTTTTGCCCCTCATTATAACAAACTAGTTATGGAGGTAACAAATTCTCCATCTCTATCTTCAAAAAATTATTTCACCTCTGGAGAAGGTACCTTGTTTTAATAAGTTACTGGGTTTGACACATTAGAACGTAATGAAATATAATGACATGAACTAACAGGAAATCATTTAGTGGTTGCTTCTGGTTTCAAACTTATGAGATATTTATATGTGATATTTGGAGGAGTTTTTTAGTATTCATGTAGTTGCCTTAATTATAGGAATGTCTGCTGTGTCAGCTAACCCTACACAGCAAGGTTACACAAGGTAAAAACCCCCCAAAATTAAAGAAAATCCCTTATGATCTTCCTGCACCACAATCTGCAGTAATTTGTGACTGCACTTAGAAAGGCAGAATAACAGTTCTCACAGGTGTCAGAACAAATCTAAACGGTAGTATAGTGTGTGCTGTATTTAAATTGCCGATGTAAGTAAGAGTATCAGTTCTGAAACACACACACTTTACCAGTATGGATGGACTCTCCAGGCAGCCTGATATTCTGGGATTGAAATGTCTCTGTATGTAGGCCAGGAAGTAATTCTTTGATAACTGGATACTACTTCTGAGGCTAGCCAGGAGCAACATGCCTGTGTACTTTGTTCTGGTAGATCTGTTCGCGCTCATGAAAAGTGATGTCGTCCAGACTTTTAATGACAGCTCACAAACACATTCAGTTTGATACACTAGAATGTATTTGTGCCTACTTGGTGAAACTCTTAATAAAGATATTCCATTTGTCGCCATTCAACGTGGCATCATAGGTCATTTGTAGACAAGGGACATTTTAAGATTTTTCTTTAATTTTTCTGCAGTATTTTGCATTTATGTTCCCAAGTTGCTTTAAATTGTAAGAAAATATCCCTTTTACTCCCTACACAGTTATTCTCAAATTTGCAAGTCTAGTTCTAGAAGTATATACATTTTTTAGCCTGGGATTATGCACCAAAACATGATTGGATACAGTGTAGAAAGTGTGAGAGGTGGAAGCCGTGATGATCCTTTCTAGCTCTTCCTAAGGTTTCAGGCACAAAGAGCAAAGTTTGTTTTGATTCTTAGGTTGCATCAAATGTTAAGGACTTTCTGTCTGAAAGTGGCCATCAGAGGTAACTGGAGTTTAACTCAGTAGCAGGAAGCATTTCTGCTGTGACTAAGTATTTGAGAAGAGTGGAGTGGACTTCTGGTATTTCCCATTTAGCACCAAATGACCTGTTGGAGAAAGGGCATCTTTGAATATGGGTTAGAGTGGCTGCCCTTAAAGTAAGCTCCAGAAACACAGCTTTAAAAACAGAGCCCTCAATGGGGTTGACTGTTCACTTACACTGACTAAATTGCATTTTTTTAAGAATTGCGATGGTGTTGGACTGGGGACAGATTACAAATGTGTAAATACAGATTATTTGGTTTTATTCAGAAAACTCAGGCTTTTAACAGAAGTGCTTCAATGTTAAAGCAAGACAATGATTTTACTGCACCGGCATGAAGTGATTTGTTGTTGAAATGGGTTTGATTTTAATAAAAAACCCCAGATTTACCTAGTAAAGCATGTCCAGGAGGTGCTTGATTCTCCTGTATTGATTCAGAGATTGAATTGCCTTTCTTTCGCTGTAAGTCCTTCTAAACCATCCAGTAAAACAGTTTTTCCTCTTCAATCCTAGCATGGGTAGACAGATATCTACAGGGGTTGCTGTTCATCAACAGTGTTCTGTAATGTCCCTAATAACATGACTGTGGAACTTGTTGAAAATTAAGGATGAGCACAGTCACTTAAAATACAAACCAAGTACTAATACTTTTAAGATAGGGAAAGGAGGAGATAAAGGCAAGACTACAAATTTGAAAACATGTATTCCATCATTTTGAAAAATACATCTTTCATTGTGGCAAATATATAAACCCTAGAAAGTCTTTTGAAAGTTCTCAGCTTAAAGTGTAGAAAAACTTTTTTCTGCAAGTGAAAACGTGCTCCAGATATCAAGAGATTGTTCTGGTGTGCAGAAAGTAATTCAGGTCTACTCCTGGGACAGGACCTGCAATTAGAAGGTGCTCTTAGAGGTACTGGGTGAAGTTTATGTGAAAATGTGCCCTCCTTACAGAGGAAAAGGAAGGGCAGCCATTTCTGTGTAACTTTATCTGGACAGTTAGGGCTTGAGACCTATGGAGTGAAAAGAGAGAATCATGAATGAGGCTTTCCACCCAGACAGGCAAGTTGTAGGAGAGCAATGTCAGTCCAAGTCAGCACTGAGGGAGCGCAGCCATGTGTACAGCAAAAGGAAGTCTCAAAACCCAACTCAGACCCGTTCATACAAATGTTGGCAGTGTAACTGTACTGGTAAAATATAACTACATTAGCAGAACTCCCCGTATCAGCACAACTTAACTGGGCAAGGAGGTCCTTTTGCTAATGGGTTGTTGATTGTGGGACCACACTGATTTCCTTACAGTGATGTTCAGCTGTAGCATTAATGCGTTTTTCTGGGATTGCTCCACCAGTAACGCCTTTTAGATCCCAGTCCATTCCTGAGGAGCGAAAAAGAGAGATAATGGGGAACTGTGTCTTCAGAGACTGTCTTTTCCTCTTAGAAACACTTCTGCCTTTGAGCCATTTCGATGAGGAGTGTGGAGACTGAATCATTGTTTGTGCTTCAGAGCATGGCTGAGGCCAGGAAAAGGGGTGTGGAGCCACTGGGATGGTGAAGTCTAGGGACAGTTCGGTATCTCTGGTGTGGAGCCTGTAATTAGTGTTGAAAATCACACAAGAAAAAAGAAGGGAAGGAGCAAGTGGCAGATAATTGAACCTTTGGGGAGCCTACAGAGAAAGGATTGTTGGCATGGAGCTAAAAGTGATTTATAGAACAGAAAAACAGTTGTTAGATAACTAGAAGCGGAAGTATAACAAGGAGAGGCAGGGATGTACAGAGATGGATCAGAGAGGGGAGCCGGGAGGAACAGGACATGTGCATTAAGTGCTGCACTTGTATCAAAGGCTGCTTTTATCATGAGGAAACATAGCCAAAATGGAAAACAAACAGCAGCTCAAACAAAGAAAAAAAAAATATTCCAGTTGGCTCCTCGGCAAAGAGTCAGTTACTTTGAAGTGGGTATTCAGGGTAGGCTGGGAGAGGTGTGTTCTGAAGCCAGCAGTGATCTGTCCGATATTCAAGGGTGGTCCGTCAGGAGTGCCAGCTTCCTGAGTCACCTCCATACAACACAGACCCTATTCCTGCATCACTGATTCCAGCTCACTTGCTGTTTCTTTCCCTGATGGGGTTAATCTCACCATACAGGATTATTATAAGCTGTAGTTTCCACTGCTACCATATTGCACACAGTGAAGATGAGAGATGTGGCCGTCTGGGCATGCACTCCTGTGACTTGGGGTGCTTGAGAATTTGGGAATATGAGACTGCTGGTAGACTTGAGATAATAACATTTATGTGAGGTGGTTTTAAAACATTACTGTTGGTGGTAATGTTACTCCTGGACATCGGTGCTTTCTGCAATGAGTAAGTGGTCCAAAATTAGTTATTTTAGGTACAGTGTAGAGCTATTCAAATTCCTGACTTCACTATTTATTACACATTCAGATTAATTTTGTTCCTTAATATTGTTCTGTTGTAACTGTATTGTAACAGATAGAAATCACCATGCCATAGTCATTTTCTACATTTTTTCTCCAGAGACAAGAGCTTTTCTGTGTTTTCATTATACCATAGTTCTATCAGGAAAAAGACTGTTGCTTTAGAAGTCAACAATACCACTTGTTAGCCTTTAATTTCGCTTTTCCCTTCCCTCCATTTTAGTACCATGTTCAGTAGAAAGAGATGTGCTTACTTATTCTAATATGCAACAAACTTCTAACAAAATGCAGTTGTAATTTTTCAAGCATAAGGTTGTTCACTTAAGAAATGCAGACAACTTCCTGCTAAGAATACATCATTCAATTCTCATTCTTTAAATGGCAAATACATTTTAATTTAGATCTGTATTTATTACACATTTTTCTTAGTATTTCCTCTCTTTTTTGGAACAAATATAAAAACTCGGTTTATTTCGCTCACGTTGGATAAAACGCAAACCAACACTCTACCAAAAATCTCCAACAGTGAGTGTCATGCCCTCACGAGATTCCTGCCTTCCAGTGATTGAGCTGGTGCACAGCTCCCTGTTTTCAGCTGTGAGGATACTGGTGGCCTGGCTATGGGCAGCCCTTTCTATTTGCACTGGAGGAAGCACCCCCGTGATTCAGGCTGGGATGGTGGATGTACATCTGTGGCCTCGAGTGAGGTAGGAGGGAGGAACACAAGCTCAAAAGCTGCAGAATGGAGCTTGTCCCAGGAAGGCTGGGAAGCCTGAGGACAGAGCCACTCACCAGCCTCCCTCACCGTGGGGTTTGTTTCCAACTTCAAAAAAATCATGTCTTTCCAGCTCTACAATGAGGGGGAAAACTCTCTGGATGTGCTTTCCCTAATCAAGAGAAGGGAGATGGCTCTCAAACCTTTGTGAGACATTCATAAAAAGGGAACCTATCATCTGTTGGTCCATCCCAGTGTGTGACAGGTAATAGCAGCATCTCTCGGGGCTGCCTGGATGCTGGGAACACAGTGTACAGCACTCGATGCCAGGGGTAATGGATGCTGCTTCAGCTCCCAATCCTCTGTGCAACACTCGAGATGCTGGCACTGTGCCAATGTCAGCCCGTCCCTGCTGGGACTCACACCACAGTTCCATGTCCCTCAATGCCATTTAAAATGCCTTTAAGCTAAATAACAGAAAGTGTCCTTTTGAGCAGCCTCCCACTTTAGAAGTGGGAAAATGAGTCACAAAAAACAAAACAAAAAAAAAGGTCTATCATCATTGCATGCATGCATGCACCCTAAATTTAACCACAGGGTTTCTTTTCATGGTTCCACAGAGCACAGGAGCTGCATCTGTGCAGGAGCAGAGCTGTAAAGGGAAACGGTTGTTGCCAATGACCCAACACCCACATCATACATATTTGGAAAGGGGTAGTTCTGGACTGGCTCCCCTGCTGGCCGCACGATGTACATCCCAGACAGCATGTTTCGCTTCACCCAGGAGGAATCAGTTTGCATCCTCCGAGACAGCTTGGTGATGTGAACAAAACCAACAGCACGGGAGGGACTCTGACAGAGTCACTTCGAAGGTGTGCTAGAGATGTGTAACGAAGCACAACGTTCACCCAGGGAAGGTCCTGTCTTTCCTGTGGGCATCCGACATCCTCCCTCCAGGGATCTGAACAGTGTAGCATCGCGCCCAGTCAGCTGCTTCGGAAAGGAGGTCTGGAGACTTCACGAGCCCCGTTTCTCCTCACCGAGCAAAGCGCTTCCAATAAATACACTTGTTGCACCAGCTGAAAGACGCTTTAAGATGGATTCAGTTGCGTGCAATAACTGTGTGAATTTGAATTGCCCCCTCTCATCCTGCTTCGCTCCCGTGGGAGGACGGGAAATGGTAACTCCTCTGCCCGGAGGGTTCCCCCAGTGCTCCCGCCGGCACTGAGGGAGGGTTTGGAGCCCCCTCCGCTGCTGAGGCGACTCTCCCGTGGCCCCGGCAAGCGCGGAGACCTCCGGCGGGCTGCCCGCGCTCCCGCCGCCCGGCGCGGCCCAGGCGCGGTGCGGGCGCAGCCC
>VXAY01007247.1:1278183-1377036 GCA_013399855.1 Oxyruncus cristatus | reverse complement strand
AGCGCAGTGAGTGACCCCCGGCGCGCCGCGGGAGGAGGGGAAGGCGGGGAAGGGCTGGAGGGGCGGAGGGGGGGTCCCGCCTCTCGCAGCCCGGCGCGGCCCCGCGGGGTCCGTCCCGCTCGGGAGCCGGTGCGGAGCCCCCTCTCCCCGCCGGGGAGGGACGAGGGGCGAGCGCAGCCCCGCTGTTTCCGGGGGTCGGAGTGGGGCTTTGTCCCCCGGGAGGGAGAGGGGAGTTGGGGCTTTCACTTCCCTGCCGCTGGCCTGTCGGCGCTCGCCCCGCTCTGTGTGGGGAGACCTGTCCAAATGCGACCGTGCTGGAATTGCAGAGCCGTCAGACACGGGTTTTGAGCTGTCTCTCGTTCTCGGTGCCAACCTGGAAGGCAGCAAAGATGCTTTGAATATCGCTTTGATGCGAGGAGAAGTTTATGCACTGGAGGAGGGAATGCATACCCTGGAGAGGCTCACCGCCCGCCCAGTAACGGGCTCGCTTTGTGCAAACTTTGAGGAGAACAGCGGGGATGATGCGAAGTGCACTGAGCTTCTTTTCTTCCCCCAACTATGGGAAATCAGTTATTTTTATCAGTGTCTTGTGGGGTTTTATGCTTCTCCTCTTTTTACGGTTACAGGAAAGTCTCAGATGTCGCACGGTTTTTTAAAAGCCTATGATGCTGTTGGTGTTGTTTTTAAAATAATACCAGTGCTTCCAGTTAATCTAATTCGATAGTAGTTTCTCCTCTGCACATGAGCATTCAGCTATTAATACTTTCCAGTATATTGGTCCCTTCATAACATGTTATAAACCTCCTAATTCTTACTCCTATGAGTCAGGCTTAGTTTCAGTCTTTAAACTGCAGCTGCGCGGGGAGTATCATGAATGTCTAGTCCCACAAAGTCCACTACAGGACTTCAACTTGTTCATTTGTTCTGTATTATGTGTGATGTTAAGGCTAAAACCACACATTTATTCTTCCAACTGGGTAACAAATCTGATTTCTTTGGCTAGGGTAAAGCCTCTCGTTGCAATCTGCTTTTTATGCCTGGTGGAATTCCTCGTTCCTGGTGAAACGAGAAGATGGGCTATGCTGCAAGTCTACTTTGTGTTACATCTTTCACGCAATCTCGCTAAGCCTCTTACTGTGCTACACTTTGCCAATACCCCCACCAAAGATCCTTAGAGAAGACTGTACAAGTGTACAGAGGACTTGTGTAGTACAGCAAGGGAGAAAACAAGCTACTCAGAAATACTTAAAATAGTGGTTATGAGGGGAGAGGGGCTGAGTCAGGTGTTTGGAGCTGTACAGCTGATGGTCTTTTTACTGCCAGCAATGCAGAGGGAGATGGAGGGGACGGAAGAAATGGGCAGAGAGCATGAGGACAGCAGAGATGTGCAGGAGCAAACAACTTTTTTAATGAATTGGGTTCTTTCTCTTTGCTTTTAGACAGGGTTATTTTTACATCTCTTTTACAAAAGTCAGTCTGTTTTAAGATTGAAACGGAAAGCAGTGGCATGACTACAGTTATTAGCAACTAAAACAGAAGATGAGAAAAATAATTACATTATTTGAAAGTTCAATTATATAAAAGTCCAGATTTTCCCAAATCCACCGGAGACATTGCTGCTTGTTGCGTGCAGAAGGATTTAAATGCTGCTGGAAAGGGTGGGAGGGTGAAACCCTCCAGCCGGCAGTGCCTTGTGGCTCTGCAGCGTCACAGAGGGCCCTGGTCACGCTGGGCACTTGGTGTCATGTTTTCTTGGCCTTGTGGCCAGAATCCTGGAACCTGCTAACAGGAGGAAGGTTAATACATGACCCTCCCCACCCTTCCTCTTGCTCTACTACCTCTAAAAGCCTGTTTTGTTTTAAAAGAAACCAGAAATCTGAGCGAAAGACAAATAGTATTTGTTTTCTTTTGCCTGTTAAAACTAAGTAATGTTTTCTTCTCTGGGGACAGGGATGGCTGTGTTTGTGACTCCACGTGGTGACTCTTTCCAAAGATCTCAGGGAGCTGGTGTAGGAGGGAGTGACTCTCAAAGCAATTAACACTTTTCCCCTTGTTTCTGCATTGTGTTCCATTGCATGTCCCAGGTGAGAACCCTACTGCAAGTCACACTTGGGACCAAGAGCTACCACCTCAACTTATCTGATGCAACAGCCTCCCCAGTTATTAATTATAAAAGGCTGTTTATTGGGTAATTTTTCTGAGCAAAAGGCTAAGAGGCTTCTCCATTGGGACAGAAAGAGGAAGAGCTGCTGGGCTTGGACGGAGATCCACAGGAGATCACTGTTTCTATTTTCTGTATCTGTAATGAAGTTTCTTCTTGTCTCCCTGAAAGGCATGGTAGAAACAGCTAGTATATGGAAAGCTAGTATATGTTTTCTTTTTCCAGAGAGGTGAGTCCTCCTCAAGAAAGGCTATAAGGAGTCACAAAAAATACTCCCTTTCCTCTCAGGCATGCATGGGATGGAGCAGAAGCACCTGTGATACCCCCACACCATCCCTGCTCCCAAGTCAGTGCCTTAGAGCAAGTCTTTAGGCATGATGGATCCCTCCCCAGCTTTATGCTCCTCTCCTCCTCTTCACCCTCCAGATCAGTGAGTGGTGGAGGAAGCAAAAATCAGATGGCCGGGGTGTGTGTGTTTGAGTAAGTGATGCTTAAAAATTGAGGCCCTGACTGTCCTCCCTTGATGTATGTGCAGCTCTGCTATATAACAAATTCAAGTGTATAAACAGTTTGGGTAGAAGAGAATAAGGAGTCAAGGAGAATGCGCTGCAATCGTCGGTATCCGTTGGCATCCATGATGCTGCATCCCCATGTGCTGGGGCAGGCTCTGGCGTGAGCTTCACTTTGCTGTGATGTTAAAGTCAAAGGCTGAGGCATCAGCCTGAGGTGCAGACCTCGTGCTTGGTGTACACCGTGGGTTGGGATTCATGTGGGCAAAGTTGATCTGAGCTGTTTGTGGCTGTCAGGGAGGTTGGGATGGAGAAGGACAGAGGATAGGATGGGTTCCCTTTGAAGGTGACGCTGAAATGAGCAGTCAGTCTGGTTAAAAAAAAAATATTTGTGAGCTTTATTGACAGGACTGTTCTCTCATGGGCAGGAGGGTGTTTCCATGTTTCTATTGTTGTTGTGGGGCTTGCCTTTTTCTTTCTTTTTTTTTTTCCTTAATTGAGCATGTTTGGCTGGTCTGCTGCCCAATAGGTATTTATAGGAATCTTAAACATGTTTACAGCTGAGTGAAGAAAAACAAGCAGGCTGATGTGAGTTAAAGATGGGCACCCTCTTCACATGAAATGTGGCCTGTTGTCATCCAAAACAAGTTGTAACAGGCAGGATACAGCCTCCCTGCCAAGAAACCTGAGGAGCTGGAGACAGTCTGTTTACTCCTGCTGCTGACAGGCCCTAACCTCTGTGGAGTGGGCTCACCAGTAGGAACGTTTTTCTCATCTTTACAAGCTGCTACACAGCACACTTTGCTCCTGCAAGTGAATGCTGGAGATGGGAAGACTTTATTATTTCAAGGGTGAATGAGATGTTGGGGAGGGAGAAAACACCAAGAAAGCACAGAGGTCTGGAGAGCAAGTCCTGCACCCTGCCTTTACTGCTGTTATGCCCCTGGCTTGGCATCAGAACGTGAATGAACAAGGGCAGGGACAGGTCTTCCCAAGGAAAGACCCCCTACCCCAAGGCACTGCCACTTCCCAGAGGCTGCGATGCTGTTTGGATGGAAAAGATCTTGGGTCAGGCAACTCTTCCTGCTACCTCTGGTGTTCTCTTCTGTGCGCGGCGGTGCCTCATCTGGCCCACCTGAGCAGAAAGGTGTGTCTCTGAGGGAGCACAGCTGGTGTCAGTGAGCTGTGCTTGCAGGCTGGATGTGCAGTCATCCCCCTTTGCTTTAAAATCTTGTGCCAGCATAGTAAAACCCAAGCCCCATTCCTGAGGAAACCTGGAGGTGAGGTCATTCCCAGCCGGTGCTGTGCAGAATCTGTTTTGGTTTGTTTTTTTTTTTTTTTTCTGCTGCAAAGACCATGGTATCTCAGGAGTCTATAAATTGTTTGCACTGATTTCTTTTATTGCAGGTGTGAGGGTTACATTGAGCCAGGCACAAGCAGGGTGTGCAGGATTAGATTAGAATACTGGGAGGTGCAGTTTGTAGGAACAAGAGATTGGGGGGTGGGCCCTTCTTAACCCTGCCTCTCTTGGCTGCTTCAACCTACCCCTGTTCCTCCACATTTTATTGTTGTGTGTAAATAACACTGTGAGTATGTTATCTTCCTATCTTGGATTGTGTTAGTGATTTCTGTCTCATCTAGAAAAGGAGCAGTCTGAGAATCTAGCTCAGTAGCGTGCACTCCCACTCTCTGAAGGGGGAAGTAGGAGGGGTTCAGGAGAAACCGTGGAGATGTGCAAATAAAAAAGTCCTTATGTCAAGACTTCCACCTCCGCAGTATGTACATCTTCAGTGTCCCTTTGCTTTCCCAGAGCATTGGCTTCTTATCTCTCCACCATGGTGAGCTCTAATCTTGAGGCATCCAGGCTACTACGGAGCGGTGCAAGCTGCTTAAACCTGGTTGGTGTGAATGGACAGGTGCCTGTGTTTTTGTGAGAGAAGGAGCTGGCAGAAAGCTGATGTTGGTTATTTATTGTAATGTATCAACTTGCTTCTCTCACCTCCACGCCCAGGCACCCTCAGAAGCACGAAGGGGAGCACACCTACGTGCACAGGTTCATTCACATGCACACGGGCTGACTTCTGCAACCGCTCACACGCGAGGCGACTTGCCTGTGCTTGCACAGTATCGTTCGTTAGCAGAGCGAGTTGCTCGGAGGGTTACTTAGTGCACACGGCGAGAAATCGGACCGTGTGGCTCTCCAGTGGTGTCTGAAGTATCTATTTCCACTGTGTGGAAGCTGTTAACCCAGAGGAAGAGTTAAACTGTCACCCCAAAGCACCTTGTCCTGACTGAAGGAAGTGTCTGTACCATGAAGTTTGCGTGTGGTGTTTCTGTACTTTTGAAGACACCAGTGAGACCTTCGCTCATGGGGACCTGTGCCAAGCAGCCCCATTCCCCAAAGCACATTGTGGGCCTGGAGCTGCAGGGAGAAGGATGGGCACTGCAGCTGGGGCGGATTTTTCACTTCCAGGTGGCCAGTTTAGTCTTCCTGGAGGGTGATCAGAAGTGCTGTTGTATCCTGCTCTGCACTGGTGTATGTAAAGGGAGCCAACGTCCCCAGGCCCATATTCACGGCACAGACCACTGTCACAGGCTCAGTGGAGAATCCAGGGATATTGAGAGCAGTATGGATCATTCTCTAGCTTGGTTGTGAGGTTCATTGACATAGCAGGCAGGAGATGCCCAGACTTCATGCCAGCTATCCCATACTTGTCCTGGGCCAGTGTATCCTTTCACTGCTGCTGGGGCATGTACTGCAGGTAATTTGTGAACCTGGCTTTTTTCACCACTTGACTTGAAGTCAGGTAGGTGTTTATTTTCTTGGAACTTGCCCCACAGTTTGTCTGGCCCTAGCAGGTTCCCAAATAATTTGCAAAGATTACTTATTATAAATAAACTCTTGCACCATCTCTTTATGTACTCATGTTGCCTGTGACAGATTTGTGTAGTGGTGTGCCAGAATAGCTTGTATTCCTGCACCACACCTTCCTGTCTTGAATTGGACTGGATTAGGATAACTCAATCTCAGAGGGAGGCCCTCCTGTGCATCTCCCCCACACTGTGGGGTTGGCAGAGGAATGCTATTGTCCTCTGGAGATGTGTTTGCACGTGTAATACAGTAACGTGAAGGCTCTGCCTTCTCTCACCTGCAAGTTCAGACAGATGTGAAGGAAGAGTGGTGCTGAGAGATGATGGACATGAGCTTTCCTCTGGGGGTTTGAAGTTACTGACATCTGGAATATGGTAAAAGGCAGGATGTTCTCCTGAGGACAGGGGTTGCCTTGTAGGTTGTGGCAGTGGTGATGGAGTAAAGATGGGGCTCTTTCTCCAGTGCTTACAACGCTGGCCTCAGGAGTTTATGGGATTATATATTTTGTTGTGTTGCCCTCTCCTGTTTGTTCTCGCTGTGCGCTGATGTTCTGTCTTCCAGTCACTTCCCAATTCAATTGCTTTTTTTAGGCTTGCAGTAATAGCTAAGAAGGACTTTCCAGAAAAGGAAATAAGCTGTCTCATTTAGATGTGGTGTGAGATTTCAGGAAGATCCTTGGGTGGAAAGAGTTGTGAATCTGGTCCTTAGATACTTATCCTTTTCATGATGTTAGAAATTCATAGTCTGTGTGTGTCATCAGCCGAGCCAAAATACACTGGGATCTTGACCAGAGCAGCTCTGTATTTCTGTTTTCCTTAGAAGACTTACCCATGCCAAAGCACAAAGGCTTTGATATTCCTGATCTGGAGAGAGTTCCCTATGCTTTGGGATGTTTAGATGGTCTGGAATAATGCTGCCTTTAAGTTCTCCTAAGACGTCACAGAAAAATGATTCCTGTTGCCATAATAAATATTTTAAATCAACTACATAGAAGACTGAGATTCAAATAGCCTTTGGGATGTTGGGTAAGTTCAGACAATCCAAAGATTGTTGGGTGGGCCTGTGAGTCCCCCTGAAGCATGAGTGCCCTTCTTAAGAGGTCATTCATTCTCTTTTTATAATTTCTTAAGCCTTAGTTATTTTGGCATTCTGTGACTATTTCCCATTTGAGGGTTTTTTTAATTTTGATGGGAAAAAGAGGTCAGTGTGGTTTTTTTCCAATTTCTAAAACAAGGGGGATAACCTGTCACCTATTACTTTACATTGTAGGTCTATCTGATACCCTTATGTGGCAAAAGTCACATCTTGGGCTATTTTTCCTTTTCTGCGTCACTGTTTTCCAGCAGAGATGCAAACTGTAAGTCCCAGGCCTTTGCGTCATCCGTGGGGCTTTCCTTCCTTCCTGGTTTCCACCTCAGTGACCTTGATGTTGATTTCAGACAGTTCAAATATTTTTGGAGGGTTTTTTTACTAATTGGAAATTGACAGGCAGTGCTGGTCAGTAATCTAAAAACAATGAGTTCGGATCAGAGGCTTAACTATAACAGGCATGTGTTATCTTGCTGAGTGTCTTTTCCTCTAACCCTCTGAACTGGGAGTATTAGGAACTGGTAGGCTTACATGGAAGTCTGTGTTTCACTACAGTTGTGTAAATTCACACACACTAAACAATAGTTCATGGTCAGATACTGTTATATTCCATTTACCGGTAAAAATATTTCATCTATATAATCACCTGTGATGGCTGCAGAATTGCCTCGTAGAGTTCTCTTGGAGTGAGGATAATCTGCATTAATGACACGTGAGTTTTTTCCTGCCCTTCTAGATAAATCTGTTTCTACCTTGCTTCAAGAGGCCACTTATTTCCGTGTCACTGGTGTGGGCTGTCTGACTTGGCCCGTATATTTGGCGTTGGCAACTCCGACAGCTTCCTCAGCGCTGCCGCTCCTTTGAGCCTAGTTAGGTTATCTCCAGCCCTTCTCGTAAATACTTCACTTCCTAAATTAGCTTTATTTATATTTCATAATGTAATTTTCTGTAAAGTTGCAGTAGTCATGTCTGGGTGCTATTAACCCCATCTGAGCTGCAGAACGAAATTTATAATGGGCTGAGGATATCCTGTCCAGACCACCCTGTACTAATAGCCTCAATTACCTGCTGCAGCGGCTCACTCTGCATTAGCTGCCACAGTCCGTGTTTTGTTGTAAGCAGGCCAGCTGGGAGTGTTTTGTTCGTTTTCCATCAAAAACGCAAAATAAACCAACAGTCTGCCAAAACCAAGTATTCCCGTCAAACCTGGCGGAGCCATAATTTCCCGAGGTGAATTGTCTGCGTAACACAAGGAGTAAATAGCAGCTGAAAAAGGCGACTACTTCTATGGCTTGAAAACATCCGTGCATGCCTATTTGAGAGGAAATGTTGTGAACAGTGATTATGACCCATAGCCTGTACTCTCATACCAATGGGAGGGAGTGGCTGCATCTACTTGGAAATTCAGAATAACGTCCGAGCCAAGATGTTAAGAATGAATGCATTATCAAAGTATAAAGCAGTGAGAAGGTTTGTTCTTAAAACTAGAGAGTAGAGCAAGGGTGAACCTTGGAGTGTAAGGAAACCCCACCACTTCCAGGGTTTGTGAACCTCCCTCCCTGGCCTCTGCCTGGCTGCTTCATTAGGAGTTCTTTTCAATATTGGCAATAATTAAAAATATAACAATAAAACAAGCAAAAGAACAATAGAAATCCTTTTCTCCTCTCTCACTTGGTACTTTGGCAACTGTATCTGGACTCCTCTGTCCCTTCCTGGTCTCCCCAGTCCAAGAAGGACACTGGTGTATGGGATGTGGGCCCAACTCAGGGTCTTCGAGATGGTGTGGGGCTGGGGTACTCAAGGGCAGGCTGAGGGAACTGCCCCTGGTTGTGAGGGTGGTCAGGCATTGGAACAGGCTGTCCAGAGAGGCTGTGAATGCCACATCCCTGGAAGTGTTCAAGGCTGTGTTGGAACTAGATGGTCTTTAAGATCCCTTCCCACCCAAACCGTTCTGTGATTCTGTGAAACGGACAGTGTGGGCTGTGCTAGAAAGTGTCTGGAATCACCATCTCTCTCTTAGGCTTGTGTTCAGTTTGCAAAAGAGGCTTGTACAGCAAAACCAGCCAGTGTGTCAGCTGTGGATCACTGAATTACTGCTTATTCTCGAAATGCCAAGTGTTGATCGTTTCTTTTTCAGTTTCTCAGCTGAAACTCTAAGCTCTGTGCCTGTAGGATGCTTTAGCTCTGAAACACATTTTTTTTCCAATCATTTATAATTTGTCTGATGTCATTCACTATTCCAAGTATCACTGTGTCCTTTCCTGCTTCTTTTAAGACAGGCACCCTGACAACAGCCTTGGTATTATTCTTACCAACTGCTTCACTTTTCAATTTTTATCTTCCTTTTTGACATTTAGGTTATGTAGTCCCTTTTAGGTAAACCCAGCAGGTCCAGCATTTCCCAAGTCTTGGGTGATGATCCTCTAGGACTGTCGGAGTAAATATCTGCATGGATCTAAATTTGTATGTGTTCTAGAAGGAATTTAAGTGCTTAACATAGCCTGGATGTCGGTTTGTAGAAAAAAGTTTTGCCAAGTTGATGCTTGGTCCAGCTGGCTGGACCACCAGCTGCAAGCACCTCAAGCCCCAAAGTTGGTTTGGTATCAACCATTATTCTCCTCTCCCCTCACAGGCAGGGACAAAACTCTTTATCCAGGTGTTTAATTGTTCAAGGCCTAAGGAGGAGCTTGTCAGGGCTTGCTTCATCACTTCTCTCTGCCCAGGCTCCTTGGCTGCCCCATCTCTGTCACTGATTCCCAAGGTCCTTCCTGATCCAGCTCTTTTTCAGCCACTTCCTCAGTCAGGAAGAGCTTTGTAAGGTGTGTGAGTTGAAGGACAGTAGTACTGCTCTGCTCTGGGTTGTTCTATGTTGGGAGCTTATTTATCCTTGGATAGATGGATTCTAAATTTGTCTCTGCTGTTTTGGTTCCTCCTTCTCTGGGGAACTGGAACGCTGTGAGACCACATTTTGACAGAATTTAACCTTGGTCATGGGTGTTTTTCTTTCCCCTGTAGTTACTGGCTGTAGCTGATCATCTGTATTTACTTGTTCATGTTGTTCACCTTCTCCAGTAGTGGAGCTAAGATTGCTGGCATTCAGCCTGAATTTCATTTGCTTTTCCTGCTAGGGCCTTTTCATCCATTGGCAGTTTCTCTGTTGCTGGGATGGTGCTGCTCACCTGCACCTACTCTGCAGCTAATAAATGCTTCTAACTCTCACATTCCTTTCTCCTCTCTCTGAGCCCTCGTCTTCATCCCTGCTGCTACTTTGAAGGAGTCCTGATGATGCTAAAGCTGCTGCCACCCCCCGTAGTCGTGCTCTGCACTTGTGATTCCTCCAAACACGCTGCCCTTCCTTGCCAGGGCCTTTCCAGGTGTGTCTCAGTGACTCACACCTCCTGCTGCAGTGGGGAAGAGTGTCTTTAGTGTGTGCTGGTGGGGCAGGGGAGGATGCACTCCCTCTCTGAACTCCTACTGTACCCTGCCTCAGTCTGGCGAATATTTCAGTTTGTCTGTGCTGTCTGATCGCTGTCTGCATTCCATCAGCTCCAGCCATGCAGCTGATTTCCTTTGCTTTGCAAATTGTAATTGCTTTGCCAATTAACTCTGGGTCTTCCAGTACTGTTTCTTGAATGCTTTGTCCCAGAACTCCGTGCTTCCCAGCTGGCATGATTAATCGGTTTGTTTTAGTTTTTCCTAAATTTAATTTCTTTGTAAATTTTATTTTCACCTTTTTCTTATAACTCTGTATTTGAATATCTGACATAGGCATCTAAAAGAGGGGAAAGAACTGTTAGCAAGTTTTACAGCTCATGCAGAAGTAGAGGAAGAAAGAAAAGTGAAAGACAAGACGAGCAGAGGAGAAGCAGCATCATTTGGAAATACAGATGACAGGAATTATTTAACAAAAGTAAGAAGTGACCAAAAATGGGGCTTAGTGAGATGAGTGTTGGAGCAGAGAAATCAAAACATGCCAATGGCCACTAAAAAGTTGTATGGGGGAAAGAACTGAAGACTAAATTAGAAGCAAGTACTTGGGATTTCAGTGAAGCAGAGAGGCTAGAATCAACAAAAATCAAAAAGAGAGGAGATGTGGAAAGAAGAGGGCACAGAGTAAACTGCTAACCTATGTTTAAAAGGGGTGGAGGAAAATGCAGGGATAATAATTACAGAATAATTACAGAAGTTGATGGGGACCATAAGCAGCTTTACCAGGATGGTTAAGAATGTGTTTGGTGTCGAACGAACATTTGGTGCCTTGAAAATTAGTACCATGATGGCTTTTTACTGATGGTGGGTGTCTGCCAAGACATCTGGTTTCTCTTTGTAGAGCATTGTGCTCAGTGCTGCAGATGCTCCTCTGGATTTGCAGAATATGGTTACCTGTTTTGTGTTGGGTGTCCAGCAAAGGCTCAGCACTTTGCCTGTTGTTTCTGTAGAAAAAGGATTTGCTAATGTGGTCAGGAATTTTTCACGTCCCTCTTTGTTTGCAAAGTCGATGAAGTCCCTTTTCTCTAGGTACACTGAAAATCAAAGAAAAGAGGCTTGGTTTGCACATAGTCCTATGGTCCACAGTCAGGTAGCATTTAATCCAAAAACTCGGAATTTGCTGCTCCTGTCATAATCCTCATGGCTCCCTTTCAGTCTTTCCGTGCCTTTTGGGTGTTTTCCTCTTGCACAGAGGGATGGGTGTTATTTGCTGGAACCAGTGTGAGTTTGCATCCAGACACAGGGGAAAACTTGCCCCGCTCAACTGCCACCCCAAGCACCAACTCCCACAGCAAGGACTCCAACATTGCAGTCTCAGCAGGGAAGACATCCCATGCCTGGATAACCATTTTGTAGTAGGCAACATGATAGAGAAAGGACCATTATGGGAAGGAGCCAGACCAGGCTGTCGGATGAGCAATGTTTGCAAAGTGGTGCTTGCTCAGCATGGCACGCTGTCGTCTGAGGTGCACCAGCTCCAGAACTGTCCAGAAATATGTAAAATATGGGATCCTATTGCAAGTTTACAACCTGAATTATTCCTCTGGGCAGAGAGTCCCTTGAGTGCTGCCCGGGTCTGGGAGCAGATCCCAGGGAGCTGCAATTTGTCCTTACTCCGTCTCTTAGCAGTGGGGGAGGGATTTGTTTCAGCCCAAGTCAGCGTGGCAGCCCCTGCCCGCCACTGGTTTATTTTTAGCTGGCAGTGTGTGGTCGCGTGGGCCATTTTAAGGCAGTGCCTCCCAGCCCTCACCTCGGTGCTGCCCAGCTTTCCATAGCGGCTGAGCTGCTGCTGCTGGGTGGAGGGCCAGAGGCTAAAATTAGCTGGGAGCTCTTCTCTTGCCAAGTGCTGTGTCTGACCCAGCTGAGCCTGGGTGGGTAGAGAGGAAAACAGCCTTAAATCTCTCCACACAGTGCACGCTGCGTGCCTGCTGGCTTCTCGGGAGGACTGTTTGCAAGGGGTGGGGATGCTTTGCATTGGGGGTGCTTGGGAGGATGCTGAAGCAGTGGGGAGCACAGAGCATTGCCAGGATGGTCTTGGGACATGGTAGGAAATTCTGATTCTCAGAGCTCTGTTTCCTTCTCAGTCTCCCTTTGAGTATCATACAAACAGCCAGGGAGGCCAGTTCTTGCTCCTGTATGTCTTCAGAGCTGCAGGCATCTCCTCACTTACAGAAAGCTTTTCTGGGCACGTGTGGGGTTTGGCTGCCCTAGGAAAGCTCGTGTATTCACCACTGCCACTCTGCCAGAACAAGCAGCTGGAGATTTCACTGCCCTCCATAGTCCCCACCCTAAATGAGAACTTGGTTGCTCTCTATTACAGGGCGGGCTCCAGGAGAGGCCATGGTCTGGTGGTTACAGCACAAATTTGGGCAAACAGGGATGCACACCATCCTTGTCTCTGCTGCTGAACAGCCAAGGCTTCAGAACAAGATGCTTCAGCCTCCCATGCCTCAGTTAGCCTCAGTGTCAGAGGTGTTGATGACAATTGTTATTTATCCTTTTGAAATACTTAATGACCATGAATGGAAAAATATTGACTGGGTTCCACATGACTTCAGTGCAGAGGGAAAGCATGTTCCATTATTCTGCTGTACTCATCCTGCCCTGCTGGTACAGCCCTGCTGGTTTGGCTTCCCCACGCGTGCTGCTGCCCTGCCTTTTGAGAACCAATTTTGCTGTTGTGTGTAATGCAGTAGCAGGAATTTGTCTGGGCAGCCAGAACACAGGTTGCACCTCCGACCTTTCCCATTCATTGCTCTTGCCTGAGTTGCACAGCCCGGAGCAAGAAATGGGTGGAAGGGTGCAGCTTAGATGAGGATTTGTTACCTTAAACCCTGTTCCTTCTGTCCGAGACCTTTGGAAAGACCCTCTGCAGTGTGTGCACGGGCAGCACAACGGCAAACCGTGAGCACTGCAGGGAGAACTACCCTGGCTTTTGCACATCATTGGTCCTGACAGCTCTGGAGGAGGCAGTCTGAGGGACAATGTGGTGTGGTGGAGCAAAATGAGCACCCCTTGACAGCCTAATAAAGGTCAGAGTAAATGTAAACAAGAGTTGCATTGAGATGTCTGTTTTTCCATCAAGGGTTGGCTGTCACTGCTCCTGGGGAAAGCTGAGCCAACTGCAGGAACAAGAAAAAAGAAAGAGGAAGGCAGGTTCATGGTTCCTGCTGAAAGGGAGATGAAGTTCCCCTTTTCCTGCAAATAGCAGTGAAATGAGAGCAGCTGGGATAGCTGCACTAGCTGTGTCTCATGCATTTGAGCAGCTAACCTGGACAGTGGCCTCTCTGTGTCTGGAGGTGTGTACAGAGGGTGCATGCTAGGCTCTGCCAGGTCTCCTTTACCTTAGGTGTATATGGGAGAGAGAGAGCTCCAGGAACTGGATGGGATGAGGTACTGGCAGGGTCCATCCTTTCTCCCATCTCGGCTGCAGGCATAGGTGCCTCCCTCCCACAAGCTCCCTCTCTGTCATTTTATATCTGGTGAAGTAAAGGAAACGAAATTTTCATGTGAGTTTCCTTTTCCCTGCCGGAGGTAGAATGAGGACTGTCTGTGTGAAGGACATCGTGGTATTTTTATCATGGTTAAAGAAAGGCAAAGTATAAAATATATGGGAAAATATGCCTCCTGCAGCTGCAAGAGGACTTGTTCAGGGCTGCAGTTGTTGCTGGAAAGGATTTATTTGCCTGGAGCCCAGCAAGGTGAAGAAAGCACCACCAGCTGCAGACTTACTGCGAGGCTGGGGGAGAAGATGGCTGTGTCCTGCTCCTTTCCTTTCACACAGATCTGCCAAGTCATCTAGTACAAGATTCCTCCCTGATGCTGGCACCCCACACTCCTGGTAGCTCCTGGCTCTGTGTGCTGGCACTGGGAATGCACAAGGGCTGGGGCTGGAGTCATCCTGTGGAGGGCTGGCACTGCTGGGGCCAAGGGCTTAATAATCCATTTGTATTTGCATTACTTCAGCTCACAAGCCTGAGAGGATGGACTTGCCTTTTTCCAGCTCAATCCTGTTCTGTGGTGGAAAAGTGGCTTTTTCCTGCACTTGCTGGTAACAATGAGAGGGACCTCCTTGCCCTTAATAATCATGATTTACTGAGAAGTGGGGAAAAATGTTTTTTTGTGTTCACTTCGCCTTGCTGAACTCTGTTCTGGTGTTGACTACTGGCAATAATACTAATTTCTAACCAGACAGCCACTTGAAATGGTCTGCTTTCGCTGTCTGAGGCTGTCCAGGAGGAGTCTGTCTTTCTTGCAGCTGCAGCACTGGGCTGCTGTCTGTGCCAGTCAGGCTGTCAGCATCCCTGCCCAAGGCCCTGCAGAGCTGATGGGAAGATGCTTTAGGACACGTACAGTGTGGAGGCTCCCCCTGCATCCCAGAGAAGGCATTGGGAAGGGACCAGTGCTTCCCTGAAGCTGAAACAGCATGCAAAGCTGGAACTTTGGCAAAGGGAGGAGGGCTGGAGTATGGCATGGAGGGTGCCGCTATGTCTCTATGCTAAATTTAGCTCCGCAACCAGTTTGTTTAAAATCCACCATTGGAATATTCTGCTGCCTCCCCTCTGCAGACCTGGGTATTTACAAGGTTTGCTGAGATCTCTTCCCGAAGTTAAGCTGCTGAAACCCACAGAGATGCCTTTCTCAGGCTCTGCAAGTCTGAAGACTGCTTATAATTCTTGTCTCAGACCCTGAAACTGGAGCGGTTCAAGTGGGAGTGGTTCAAGTGGGTGACCTGGCACTCTTTCCTCTGGGTGGTTCATTAGCAGGCTGAGCAGGGCCACCATATGCTGTGGCCTTAGATCTGGGTGTATTTCTCTTAATAGTTGAGTGATATGATGAAAAGGCAGCTTAAGGTTGGATAACTTTTTTCCGGAGAGTGGGGCTTCATACATTGATTGGCTGAGGGTAGAGGCCCTTGGAAGGAGAACAGGTCAGGTGAATGATGTACTGGGCTATTCCTCAAACCAAACAGTGCTTGGTGGCTGTGGGGGATCTCTTCTCTAATGCTTTAGGATTTTACCAGCTGTGTCTGTTGTGGGTGCTTGGGATTGGTCATTTCACTATATGGCTTAAATGAAACTATACCAATTCCTGTGTGCATTTCTTTGCATTCCTTTGTAAGTAATCCAGATTTTTAAAATTATTATTATTTAAAAGATATACGATAGTACTGTCTGTATCTGTAGCTTTGTAAAGAAATGGCTGTAATTTTACTTTCTGCAGGTGTATGTATCTCAAAACCTAAAGACATTTGCCACATATACGGGGTCTCTGTGGACTCTACGCACTACCAGATCAGCCCAGAGTCCAGAAACCAGCAATGGAATCTGCCAGGAAAACAAAGGTCTAACGTTTGCGTTGTGTGCCAAGATAGCCTCATGACAGCACCTTTGAAGTGTCCTGTGCTCCGAAGGCACCTGTGTTCCTTGTGTTTGCTGAGCACATCTAATGAAACCTGATTGCTCCAGGTTAAGAATGATTATTTCCCAGCAGAAGAATCACAGCACCCGTACTTCACTATGTGTTGTTTCAGGTAGCCAGGGAATTTGATGCAGGGCTCCACTGCATGGCAGGCAGCTGGGCTAGTTTAGGGCAGTTGTACGTGCACTTCGTTGACCCAAGGTGGTCTGCATGGAGCTGATCTGTAATGAACGTCTAGTTGCAGCTCTTCCCTCCTCACTTTGGACTGGAGAAGGCCACAGTGTGGAGGTGAGGTGAGGGTTTTGGCAGCTAAAGCAGTGCGTTGCTGCTCTTAAACAGCCTGCTGACAATGCCTGGGGAATTGTTTTAGAGGCCAGAGGCACGTCTTCGACACCAGCTTTACTATGCTTTATTATTCCGCATAAAAGCCTTGCGGGCTGCAGTGGTTTCTTTGTATAGAGCCAGGGTGTGGGACACGTCATCACACTCTACCCTGATGTTTTAACATTAGGGTTAATGTTAAGACACAGCCTGGGATTTGTGTGATCACAGACTTGCGTGCAGTGTTAAAACACCCTGGGTGATACAGGCCATGTTCTACACTTGTCAGCCAGAGGAGCAAGTGGTTTCAGGCACTGTTAGATGACCCTTCCCTCCAGGTTTGGTCCCATGTCAGCATAAGTTTTCTCTTATTGTCTTCCCTCATGCATGGTGATAGCCAAGGGTCCTCTCTGTGTAGGATACTCACGCAGTGAAAGCGCCCCAGGTGAGAGACTTCAGTAAACAGTACATGTCTAGTAGGTGCTGCTGTCTCCCACGTAAAATTGTCCCAAGGCACCATTTTACCTACGTAGGCACATCACAGGTGTGTGCTGCAATTTCTCTACCATCTCCCTGCCCAGGGGAAGTCAGCAGCACCTGGATAACCCCAGCCTGTGTGTCGATGATTGCAGCACACGCTCCTCTATGCTGCTGCACCAGTTTTCCTCTTGTCCCAGCTTCCCCACCCACTCAGGCGTGGAGGCACACCCAAAGCCCCGCATAGCTCTGCTCCTCCCTGCAAAACATCTCTCCTCTTGCCAAAAGGCTCCATCCCTTCACCTCTGAGGCTGTCCGCCCACCTCATCTCACAGCTGCACACTCCTCCCTGTGCTCTCTGGGTGTGTAGATGTGCTCCCCCTGCATTTACTCCTCTTCATACAAACCTGGCCACCCCAGCATGCAAGTACCTGCATGTTGCTGACCTCACCTACTTACTGCTCTTTCCTAGTCTTCTCCTCCATGTTTTCGTGACCTTGAAAGCCTTGCTCTCTCCTGCCAAACTCCTGGGACTGCACAGCTTGCTGTATATTACATCTTTTTTCCTTCTGGCTTCCTTTAAGGTGGAGAGCAATGTTGATGTATGTGAGAGGTCAGATCCTGGAATAAATAAGACATGACATGGCCATGGCACTTCCAAGTTTCCTTTCAAGGGTTGCAACCATGCACTTATATTTCAAATTCTCACACTGTCCCACACCAGCTCCTTTCTCTTCATAAAATTTTCCCAATTTTTTGAAATAGAACTTCAAACTGAGTTTTGTTCTGCTCATGCACTGAGAGGGCCAGGTCTGCTCTGCCCACATCTGAAGGGGACTCGCACAGAGGGTCTCCTTGGTGCTCTGTGGTGTTTGCCAGGTTTCCTGTCCTGGCATGGCCTGCCAGTGCCTGACTTGGTAGCTGTCCTGCAGGAAGGCTGTGATGTGAAGGTCTGTACAGGGAGTTGGTGTCAGTCACTGCGTGTTGCCTCTCTGCTCACCAGGAGCTCATGGACCTTCTCTATGTTGCCTGAGAAATCTAAGATAAAAAGACAGAGGGGTGCTTGTGAATATATATGAAAATGCATGATGTAAAAGCCCTTCTGTCTTTCATTATGGCGCAGCAGACGTTGCAGAGAGGAGGCTGACAGGTCATGGCCATGGGAACTGAGTGTGAAGTAGGTGACACTGGTTGAGACGGGTGGAAATGGGGAAATTAGGGATATGAATCCAGATCCCAGCCACCCTCCTTGCTCAGTGTGGGTTGCTGCTGGTGTCTGGGGACCTACCTAGTTCTGATGACCCAGAGAGAAGTACAAATGAATGTCAGACCTTGTTCCTACAAGGCAATCGTCACCTGCTCTTACCCAGCCTCCATTTCCTCTCTACTACTGTTCCCAGGCAACTTGGACAGAGCCAGCTCCTGGGCCAACTACAACTGTTCCAAATAACAGTGTGGACTGTGCCACGATTTGGAACACTTCCTCCCTGCTGTGTGCACACAGTTGTTTTTATCCATGTGTTTAATCTGAAGGAAGATGTTGACTCTATCAGGTCGTCTGGGCTTCTTGGCAACTTCTAGAAACCTCCTCATGCAGCTGTGGGCTGTTGGTGGCAGTAAGCAGGAGTAGCTCTGTGCTAGCCCACCACATACCTGGCCTGAGCAAATCATTACCTGTGCCACAACACTGCAAAGGTCTGCAGGGAGTCTGGTGACAGTCCTGTGAGCTTTGCTTGGGGATCTGGCAATGGTGGAGTAAGAAACTGGTTAATCAAGAAGGACTTGGCTAAACTGTGGTATGAGAAAGAGCTGCAGTTGGACTGGCTAACAGCATAAACCATAATACTGCATTTCCAGGAGCCTATGCATATCCTTCAGCAAAAACGGATAAGCCAAGGGGTTTTCCTCTGAAGATCAGTGGCAAAAGTCCTATTGACCTCAACTAGAGCAAAGTGCAGGTTATTGCAGCTGATTCTGCAGTGCCTTGTGAGAGGGGGAGGTGATTGGTAAAGCAAAATGGAGCTCTTGCCTTCCCCCAAGTGATGTTTGGCTGTTATTAGCACAGACCATCAAACCTGGAAAAACCATGCAGGCCTGGTAGGAGCATTTCAGTTCTGCTTACTTTGGATAAGACCTGTGTTCAGATGCTTCAGACTGATGCTTTGGAGTGGCATGGTTTGGGGGGAGAGTTTGTAACTTAAGACATGAAGGTGCAGGGAGCTGCTCATGGGCCCTGTAAGGCTGTGGGCTAAGCACAGCCCCAGTTTGAGCAGGTGAACCTCCACAGAGATCCTCATGCACTTGCTAGCACTGAACTGAACATGGCAGGAATGACATCCATTGGCTGCACCCAGCTTCAGCTGCTCCACAGCGGGACACCCTTCACCCTCCTGTCCTTTGCACTGTCAAGCTGGATTGAAATGCCTGGGTTTCCCCAGGGATTGTCTTTAAGGCAAGCTGGTCTCACCCCAAAGAGTTCCTGTGGGAGGGGAACAGAGGATGCCACGACAAGGTCCTGACTGCAGGAAGTACCCTGCTTGAACGTGGATGAACTTGATGGCTTTGGGGTACCTGGGTTTGAAAGCTGGGCCCTGGAGGTCTGGTTTTGCCTGGAGCTGCTTTTGTGACCATTTACTGGCCAGCCCTTGCAGGAATGTAAAAGAAGGTCAGAATTTCACCACAGGGCCCAACCTCTGCTGCTCAGGGGAGTTAACTCCAGATTTACCACGGCATTTCTGAGCTCAATACCAGGCCATAAGGAGCTAATTAAAGTCAGGCTGTATGAGATTTGATATGGTCAAACCAATACATCTTTCATCTGCATAACTGGATCCCTCTGAGTTACTGGAGTTGTCTGGAAAGGCTGCAGTGAAACTGGACACCTTTCACCTGAAAAACACAAGCAAACCTCTTTCAAAAATTGTCATATAGGGGCTGCTCAGGAGCGAAAGTGACCCAGGAGTCACTCACAAGTCTGTATGATAAAAAATTGGCTGTGCAACAAAGCTGGCTGCCTTGCTTGCTGCAGCTCATCAAAACATAAGTAGAGTGAGGGCTGAGGGCTGGATCTAAGCCCACAGAAGCCAGTGGTAGAGCTCCCACTGGGCTGAAGCCAATACGGTCCAGAGCGGCTTTGTTTTAAAAATGGAAGGAACATAAACAAGCATGACTGAGCTCTGACATTCCCTTGAACCCAGATAGATCTCTGTCTGGAGCAGAGCAGCTAGCTCTGTGTGTTTCTGTGCTCAGGGGGTACCATGAAGTCTGAGGAAGACCAAGGGGAAGGAACAGCAAAGGCTGAGGCAGAAGAGCTTTACTTGTGGTAGGATTTACTTGCGTAAGATATCTATACCATTTTTTCTTTTTTTTTTCCCCCCATGAAGAGAGACAGGTTAAAGCAGGTCCTACAGCAGAAATAGAAGTGGTTGTAGAAATAAAATCAGTCTCTTGGTTTTCGTTCAGCACCATACCATTTAATGGGAGTTACACCATGAACTTAAAAAGCATTATTTGTAAAATAAGTCTATTGTATATGTGCTGGGTACTTTCAGCATAGTTCATTCAGTGTTGCAGCAGCCAATGATGCAAGTGATGTGGCTGGAATTTTTTTTAAGGGTTGGATAATTTTATGAGTAATGGTAACACTTGCAACTATGCACGATAAGAGAAGAGTAATCACAATTTGTGCTGCAGGGCATAAGCTGACTGTGTAGGTCATGAGGACTTTTTTTTTTTTAAGTAATACGGCTAAAGGTACTTTTGAAGGTTGTTTTCTTCTGCCTTCTAAACATTAGATGTTGGCTGCTGGTCAAAGGTGGATTATCTGATGGGATGAACCAATGGTGCGATCTGCTAATTACTAAATTCCTGCGTAAGGCTTTTATTTCCTGCACAGGGAGGTTCTGTGCATATGCTGCTTCTTTTCAGAGAGACCCTTTTTTTATAAGGCGAAGTTGAAGCACCAGCTCTGGTCCCTAATTGAAACCAGCAGCATTCAGTAGGTTTGGACCGTGTCTGTCTCCTGAGTAGCCCTAGGCAGGCCTCTGTGGTTTCTGTTCCATGAACAGGAACTGTATCTCTGGCAGAAGCTCTTAGGGATGAGTGAAGAAATAGCAGGAGGTAATTTACCATATTTATTTCACTTTGTGTGTTTGCATGTGGAACTTCCAGGAGCAGATCAAAATCTCCTCACGTGTATTTGATGCTATTTAGCAATAGTTCATTTTATGGGCATTGCTTTTTCTTATTTTTTTTCCCCTCCTGATTTGGCTAATGCAGGCCCATTGTGAATGCTCATTGGAAGCAATTTAAAAATTGGCCCTTTCTGAGTAAACCAAAACACGGGTTGAAAATATGTTGGGGTTGGTTCTTCCAGGGTGGTTCAATCACCCAGAAAACTGGAAGAAAGCTACCTTAATGACTGGGAAGATGAGGGTAAAAAGAATCTTTTTAATGTTGCTGGTTGTGGCAGCTCGGTTTTGCTCTGTTCCTTCCGCTCCCGTGGCTGTACAGCTCCGTACAAACTGTATACAGCTGTGCACACAAATGAGCAGCTGGGTGGTTTTGACCACTGGGCAAAATCCCTGGTGGGTGGTGTTTTTGTTTTCAAAGAGCAAAAATTAACCTGGCTTGGTTTTTCAGCGCATGGTTTGAAGCACCACTGGTCAGAAAACATCCTTTTGATTTAAAAGCTGAGCGAACTGGAGCAAGCCACTGGAAGAGAGAAAATATGGGATACAGAGATGATGTCCTGTATCACCTCTTTGACTGGAATTGCACTGTGGCATCTCGTGGGTCCTGATCGAAGTCTGCACATTGTGTTGCTGAACAAGTGTGCTTCTCTTCAGCTCCTGCCTTGCTTGTGGCAATGAACCAGTTGGGGTTTCACTAGGGATATATTTGTCTGTCTCGGGTTCACAAGTACCAGGATCTCCCCAAATCCTGCTCCCACCAATTTATTTGAGTTCGGTGCTACATCTTGTCAGACTAGGGAGGAGAAAGAACTTCCTTGGTGCAAGAAACGTGACCCTACACTGTAAGGAGATGAGCACTAAGGGTTTCCCGAGCCCTTGTAGCAGATCTGAAGTCAGCAGGGCCGTTTGGTGTCCGTCACACCCAGCCCGGTCTGAGGGCCTGCTGTAATGGTTTAATTGGTGCTTTTCTTGTGTCTGAGAGGGGGAAATCCAGGGTGGGAAGAATAGCTAATAAATTTTTTTCATATGACAGTTATTCTTTTCTCTGTCATCATTGCTTGTTTTCTTAGCTTTACCCTGGGGTGAGGGATGAGTCACAAAATCTAATGGGCTTTTGTGAGAAGAGCCTTGGGCACCAAGCAAGGAAGGACCAGGGAGCGGCAGCCGATTTCTGGGGAGCTACGATGGAGGTAGCAGTCTGTGGCCTCCAGATAAAATGTAGTGGTGCCTTGAGCTCTGATGGTGTGGGAGGCTGCTGGAGAAGTCCCCTGGGATGGATGGAAGCCCCTGTTGTCCCACAAGCTGGACCCACTGGGTGTTCTCCACTCAAGGTATTGGCAGGAATTTGGGGCAGCAGAGGAAAGCAACGTTTTGGCTTGGTCACCAACCTGCTTAGATAGCAAGTTGTCCTGGGGCTTGATGTGGAAGCAGCACATCCTGACCCATGCATGTGCATTGCCTTGGGAGCAGGCGGATTGCTTACGGCCAGAGAAGAGGAGATGAAAGGGAGAGGAGGGACCAGCTATCATTTATTAATGCTGTCGGGTTGCATTTCTTTCCAGTGCTGTAAGACTGGGGCAGGACTTGCAGGCAGATGATGAAAGAGGAGACAGACCTCACCAGGAAACACGAGAGAGCTTGAAGGAGGAGTCTCATGGGGCTCGCTGGGAGATGGGAAGGTCTGCGTTCTCCCCCAAAATAGTCAGGGGCTGTAAGAGTCTGAGAGGGCAAGGGAATGAGGGGGAAAACAAATGAAATAAAAAGCATATGGAGGCCAGCTGAGAAGAGATGGGCAAAACTGGATAGTCATCTTGTTATTTTGGAGTTGGTAGAAAAATCATGACTTCTTTTTTTTCTCTTCTGTCATGTTTCCTGTTCACTGATAATTTTAAGATGATGTTATGCCTGTGGTGTATTTCCTGTCATTTAAGCTGTTGCTGGGTGAGAGCTTACCTATAGAGAGAGCCCATCACCTTGCTAGTATAAATGAGCTCAGGTTTTATGAAGACCTGTAAGACTTTCTGGGGTTAGCTGTGGGTCTGAATTTTAGAAACATCCTAAAAATATATATGGAGTCTGGTGGAAAATCATGTACGCACTACTGGTTGTTTTTTTGTAACTCAAACAGTCTGTAGCAAGGATGAAGTTGCTAATTAAACTCTTCTTTTATTTGAGATGACCCAAAATAGTTAAAAATATTCATTAGGACATCCCTCCACAAGGGTTGCTTACAGCAACTGAATTCTTTAGGGACCAGATATCACCAAGGGTCTGGGACGTGCTGTGTGTCTCAGGTTTTGTGACAGTCGTGCGTTTGATCATGTGCAAAGATGCATAAAAATGTTATTCTGATATTTCCCAATTATGCAAAGTTATAAGCATTTGAAGTTAAGCCCAGTGAGGCTAACTTTGCCATCTTCAGAGATGCAGAGATGAGAGGTTTGGGTTTTTTGTTAGGTTTTTTTTTTTTTTTTTACTAGAAAGCATTTTTTTTGTTTTTCTAATGAGGATCAGAGTGCCCAGGGCCTGATTTTTTTAATAGAACCAGTAGCATTTCTGTAGCAAGTCTGCGTGCGCAGGCCCTGTGAATTGGACTCTCCATCCTTGTAATTTTTGGTGTTTTAGAAAGTGGAATAATCGAGCCTCACAGTACTTCTGTGAATCAAGCAGGTTTGTGTTATTCTCACCATCAAATGTGGGAACAGTCAAGGAGAGCATGTTGGCATCCAGGACATGCTTGAATTTCACCAGCTGTGTGAATGCAGTTGCGTTCGTGGGCTAATGCAGCCCTGTTGATCCTGGTGCAGTAATGACTTGTGCTCATTCCATGTTTACTCTTCATGATGTTTGCCCTGTCCCTTCGTGGGTCATCCCATTAGGGTTGCTGAATTTTCAAACATCAAAACAGCTTCTTTTCAAACAGGCTGAAAGCCCAGTTTTCACTGTGATGTCTAGACCAGTGCTGAACGAACACCTAATATTTCAGTCAGTATTTCAGTCAGGTATGATAAAATTCACTCAGGCAGCCCAGATCCTTAAAAGCAGGTAAAAATCCGGTGTGTGATACATGTTGTGCAAATGTCACTCCTGATGTTGGCTAAAAGAGCAAAGGCATACGAGAGCACGTGGGGCCATTCTGAAATGGTGCTGTCTCCATTCCATGCGCTACACCAGGTCTTCCTTGTGACCTAACTGTTGCTGAGACCCAAGGCAGAGAAGCAAAGAAAGGAACCAGGAAGAGGTGAGCAATTTTGAGTTTTTGCCAGTTTACCTGTTAGAATATTCCATCACAGCAGGACTTTTTTGGATGGATAAGCTCACAGACAATAGAGTACTAAAATTTTTTTTTTATCATTCTTGGCATCAATTCTCCAAGTAGAAGAGTGTGTCTAACAGTGGCACTTACGTGTATTATTAAATATAATAGACGAAGCCCTAACATCCTGCAGCAAACAGGATTTATGTTCTGCTCCAAGTTTTATAAATCCTGGGAAATGCTGATGTGGTAGCCTGGATTTTATTCTGTGGTTGCTTTATTTGAATAAAAAAAATTCTTACCTCATTAATATAGTAAGGACATGAAGAATAAACTTGCTTACAAGACCTCTCATAATACCTTCTGGCATTCAGTCTCTTCTCTTTTGTCCCTCCATGCTCACTTTTCAGAATCACAAAGATTCTTGATCACTGACTTGAAATTTGCTGTGAAGAAGGTGGATTTCTAACGGGGAGATGGAGAGCACAGGATGACAGAGGAAGGCTCGCAGTGATTTTGCAAACTCTGATGTAGTTAATTACATTGCCATTTTAGGTTGGGTTCTAAAAAGGCACATGTGTGGCTGGGCTCAAATACAAGCACTTTCCCTTGGGGCTTCTGCTTCCAAGGTACTTACAGGCAGATTCTCCAAAAGCAGTGAAGCTGCAAACTTTTGGGGTTCAGAGTTATCAATGTGTTTAGATGGCTGGCTGGTTTAAAACTAGTTTCACAAGTTCTTTTTGCTTGTTCACCTTCTGGTGAACAGACTGGAATTAACTTGGAACAAGGCAAATTTCAGCCCTGGACCTCAGGAAAGCAGAGTTTGCCAGTGTTCGGGGACCTGCCTCAAAGAATCCCATGGGAGACAGCCTTGGGGAGCTTTGCAGGAAAGGACCTTGAGATCCTGGTGGACAACAAGCTGAACATGGGCCAGCACTGTGCCCTTGCAGCAAAGACCAACAGCCTCCTGGTCTGCATTAGGTCGGACTGAGGAAGGTGATCCTTCCACTCCGCTCAGCCCACGTCTGGCATCTGTAAATGTCATGTCGAGTTCGGGGCTCCCCAGGTGAGAGACGTGGACACACTGGGGTGAGTCCTGCCAAGGACCGTGGAGATGGTTACAGAACTGGAGCATCTGACATACGAGGAGAGGGTGAGAGGGGTGGGACTGTCCAGCCTGGAGAGGATAGAGCTCAGGGACATCTTATGAATGTGTATAAATACCTGATAAGAGGGACTAAGAAAAAAAGAGAGAGACTCTTCTCAGTGGAATCTATGGTCAGGAGGCAATGGGCAAAAGCCAAGACAGAGGAGATTCTGTTTAAGCGTAAGAGAAGCTTTTTAGTTTGTGCTGTAAAGGAGGTCAGACACTGGAACAGGAGAAGAAGCTGTGGAGTCTCTATCCTTGGAGGTATTCAACACCTGCTTTAAGTGATGCTGCTCTGAGAAGGGGTTCAGAGCAGATCATTTCCAGAGGTTCTGTCCCACCTGTCCAACCCAATTCTGTGGTTTTGTATTAACATGCAATAAAAACAGATTACAGGAGTAACGAAGAATGAACTGTCCTGGGCTATTTCTGGAGCCTGGGAAGTCACAGCCACGCGGAGTCTTCATCTCCATCCCAGGAGACACTGCACTGAGAACTTTTCCCATAAAACAGTGTGTAGTACATAAACTGTACTGTAGTGTTTTAGGACACCAGAACTGAGGTTTGATGCTCTCCTGGTTATGTGCAACCTGGAGCTTTGCAAGTTACCAGGGTCAGAAGCACATAAAGGGCAGACGATGAACAACTTTTGTCAAAATGCAGTAGAGAGGACAGCTGCTTTCACTTGCCTTCAACTTTGGCAGAACATGCTGGAAATGGGTATTTTGATATGTGTGGTTAAGCTGTATAAGGCAGTACACTCATACCATTGTGGAAAAGGATTGAAATTGGATAGAGTCCGTGGAGCTCGGTAGGAATCACACCAGGAGGCTCTGGAAAAGGTTGGTAAAACTTAGAAAAGAGGCTGAGAACAGAATTTGGATGAAATCTCAGGTCAGCATGTAAATAACCCATGTCAGATGGCATTTTCATTGGATATTTATTCTGGAGCTAGTACAGGAATTACTGTGTGAGTTTCCTGTGCTGAATTACACAAGAGGCAGATTGGACAGTTGTTACGGTTTTGTTTGTCCTGAAGTTCATTAGGCATTTACTGGACAAGTGCTGGGCAGTAGAAACCACTCTTCCCTGACTTATGGAAATTTCCAACACATTGGAAAGAAAATGATAATTTTGCAGTCGGTCTTCTCAAGCCACCTTAAGCAGCCGGTAGGGCGATTTTAATGCTCTGGTAGAAAGCTGCAGCATAGTTAAATATTCCACTGAAACAAGATAGCTCTGTAAGGCATGCTGGCCCAGCTCCAAGGCAACTAACCCGGCTGTCTCCTGCTGGGTGAAGGATCACCTCCTGGAAGCCCTCAGGAATGCCTGCTGGTGGCAGGGATTGCTTGTGGAAAACAGGGGCCCTGCAGCAGCATTTGGCTGGCCCCTGCAGTCTGGGCTCTGAAAAGTTCAGCTGCTGCTCAGCTTATGAATGCCTCTGAGTTTGTTCTGTCTGGGATAGAAGTTTAGCAGAACTCAAACCAGAAATTTCCCAATAACTAATTTTTCGGTTCCCTGGAAGTTCTGAGAGAGCAGTAGAAATGGTTGCCCTAATTTTATGAAATTTTGGGCAGTGTGAAAAAACTCTTGACCTATCACACGGGTTTTATTAATACAGAAGGTAATGCAGGAACAAGTTAAATTTATAGTAGGGCTTGAATGTTATTCACAACCTGCAGCAATGGCATAATTTTAGCCTTGTCTTCCAGCTGTTAAAGCATTTGAGTTTGGGTTTCCAACTCCCAGCTCTAAGTTCTCCAACAGATAATATGTATTTAAACTGCATCACAATGAAGACAAAACCCCCAGCAATCTGCAACAACTCCCGGTACAGGGAGAGAAGGACAGGAGCTATAGTACATAAGGGTTTTTTCCTTAGAGTGTCGATCTCATTCCACTCAGTCTCCATAAAGGATCCACATTTGAAATCAGTTAAACATAAGAGATGGAGTTTAACAGTCTCTGGCACTTCACGTAAGAAAGATCTCTGTCGTCTTCAAAACCCCTCTCAGTGATAGGCCTGTGGATCAACTAAGAGCAGCATAGTTGCTTTGTTTCTGCTCTTCTGCAGTAAGTGCAGATGTGATTGTTGCATGTACTTTCTTAAAGCAAGCTGAATCTTCATCGGCTATTAAAAAGTCTTTTAAACTACTTGAATCATAAACCTGCCTGGTTTTCAGTTGTGCCATGCTTTACACCAGGGTCTTATTTGTACTTCCTGTAATTTTATGTCTGCACATCTGCAAATGTGCTTATTGTGAACAGATTATAGCAACACACTGGAATCTTTAGAGGAAAGTTCAAGGATAATGTTCCACACGCAAGCAGAACGACCGAAGACTTTTTAAGACACATTGTTCGCAGTAATTTAAAGAGATGGTCCTTCCCTTTAACAGCTTTGTAAAAATTTTCCACACTTATAAATTCCAGTGATTGCGTCCATAAGTTTCAGAGGCTCCTGCAAGCTTTTGAGCATGTAAGAGCTTTATAGGTTTAGATCAGGGAACAAAAAAAATCTTTGGGACGTTTGTAAATCCCCCAGACCGGCACGGGGAGTCACGGCCCATCGCGGAATTTGCGTGTCAATGGCGCGGGTTCGGTTCCCGAGGACGCCGGCTCTGCCACCCGGGGCATCCCTCCTCCATCGTCATCCTTCTGCCGGCTCTCGTGGGTTTTCAGGATCTTGGAGGAAGAGTTTGGGTCTGGTTTTGCGGAGGGGCTGAGAGGAGCCCTGGGATGCTCAAAACCAATGAAGTGGAAAGAGCAGATTTACAGAGCAAACTGAATTGTTCTTCTTGCCTCTCCTTCTGCAGCGTCTCTTAAATCTTGTTTAGAAAGTTTTAAATTGAAGCACATCGCGTTAAAAAAATAACGCCAAGTGTGAGTGGCATCTGTCCTGGTTTAGCAGGCTGGAAATACTCAGCAACCTGGTTAAGTTATGCCAAATTCTCTCAAAGACAGTGGGATTTAGGCTTGAGTGATTTAGCAAACTAGGTAACTGTAAATACAGGCTATTTTTAATGTCTATGGAGGGTTAGGTTGGATATTAGAAAAAGGTTTTTCACCTGGAGGGTGTTTGGGCACTGAAACAGGCTCCCCTGGGAAGTGGTCACAGCACCAAGCCTGACAGAGCTCAGGAAGCATTTGGACAAGGCTCTCAGGCACATGGTGGGATTTTTGGGGTTGTCGTATGCAGGGCCAGGAGTTGGACCCGATGATCCTGGGTCCCTTCTAACTCAGGGTATTCTATGATTCTGTGGGACAAAAACTAGTTTCTGTGGCCTCCTCGTGGTTCCCACTTTCTTAGTGATTTTTGTCAAGGGTGTTGCACAGGCTTGTTAGAGACCCAAAGCAGGCCATTGACGTGGGATTTGGTCAAGAGAGAGGAAAAACTATTTCAGTTGATATTTTGGAATTGTGTCATTGTGTAAGAGCTCTATAAAGAGCGTTTACACAACCCTGATTTTTCCCCATAGCAACCCAAGTTGTGTAAATAAAGCTGTCTCAGAAGCAAGTGTCCGTGCTTTGCAGCCCATCCCATTGCACAGCAGGCATTTGCTTGGAGGCAGGATGCCTGAAGGGGGGACTGGCAGCTTGTTTTGGCCATGTGAGTTTTGAGCCTGTGTCGTGGAGGAGCTCAAGCATGCTCTTGCCCTTTAGTACTGTGAGGCTTGATATGGTTTTTAAGGCATAGCTATATAGGGTTTTCTATAACTTCTTAACACGCTAGTCCATCTTACATGTTTGTCTGCCCTGATTAACAGTTGGCATTTGTTGAGAATTCAGAGGAAATCAGTGTTACAAATCTTACCTTTGCTAAATAGAGATGCTGGTGTTAGGTGAGAGGTGCATGCACAGTTCCTCTGCAAAGACAGCTGAAGGCTGGCATTTAGGGTTAGAGGCCAAATGAAGCTTTGGGCATAGATTTGGTGTTGTCAGCACCTGATGAGAAATTTCAGACATTCCTGAAGAATATTCTGATATTCCAGTTGGGTTTTGCTGCCATTTTAATCAACATCCAATCATAATTACAGCAGTGGTATTCCAGTACCTAAAGGGGGCCTACAAGAAAGCTGGAGAGGGACTTTTGGCAAGGGCGGGTAGTGATAGGACAAGGGGGAATGGCTTGAAAGTGAAAGGGTGTGGGTTTAGATTAGATATTAGGAAGAAATTCTTTCCTGTGGGGGTGGTGAGTTACTGGCACGGGTTGCCCACAGAAATTGTGGATGTCCCATCCCTGGAAGTGTTCCAGGCCCAGCTCTATGAAGCTTTGACCAGCCTAGTCTACTTGGACGGTGTCCCTGCCAATGGCAGAGGGGTTGTAACTAGATGATCTTGAAGGTTCCTTCCAACCCAGACCATTCGGTATGATATGTGAGTCTGAACCAGAAGTTGTAGTTTTGAATTTTGAATCAGAACTGGGGAAGTAAACTTGTACGCAGGGATTGCATCCAAGTTCCTGACATTCTTTGGAGTAGTTTTAGAGCCTCATCCAAAGCCTGTTAACATTAATAGAAGAAATTCATCTGACTCAAAATGCAATCATCAAATTGTTTCTGATCTGACATATCTAGAAAGCAATATCAAAGCAATACCTCAGCCACTGCACTCCACTGCACTCAGCTCCTCTTTGTTATTTGTAAAGACTTGTTGTATTTCTCTGGGTTTGGTATTCATCAGTATGACCACTTCTGATTCCTCCTCAGCATAGCTGTTGGAGAACTGGTGTGTTGTCCCACATTTAGAGGTGTCTCTGTCTTTAGGGCATTGTTTGATGTCAGAGCAGGGTGTCCCATACAGGGCCATGGGAAGAACAGTCATTCTGCTATGCTCAAGAACAAAGGCAAATTTAAACAAAATCATAAGGTGTTTCTGGAGTGGCCTGCAAGAGTGTTGGTTTAGCTTGCTTCCTTGCCTTGAGGTGAGGTCAACCCTACCTGCACCATTTCTGGCAGATGTTTGTCCAGCCTGCTCTTTATCTTAATTTTTCTCTTGCTTTAGTGACATCCCTAGACTGCCTCCAGTCACCACTGGGAGCGATAGCATAGGGTAGTAATTTTTTTGCAGTGCTCACAGAGACTGAGGAAACAACGCATTTCAGCAGGAGTGGGTTACTGCCTTTGAGGTGAATTCAGGGGAGGAAAATGGCTGCAACAGCTTTGAGCAAAATGGCAAATGGAAATGACAATTAGAGGAATAAATAAGGTGTGGGGCTTTTCTCATGGAAGCAGTGAATGACATTGTCTACGCACAAAGTTCCATAGAACTTGACTGAAAATCAAGTTGCAAGCAGATATTTTGTGAATGCTGCATCTACATGGAAGTGGCAAGCTGTTGAGTCTTTAGAGGAAAATCCCCATCCAAGATAAAAAAATAATGCATTAGCTATGTTTGGTAAAGCGATTACAAGTGTTGACTTGAAGGTCCGTTGCTCAGTTGATGTTCAGCTTCACATCCTAGACAGCTCCTGTGTAAAAAAAAAAAAAATAAATCTTGGAAAGCTCTTTGAGCAGTCTGTGTGCTGCAGTGCTTGGGTCAGTTGACAAAAATGCACTTACCAAAGCTTCCTGAAAGCTTCATGGATGACCTTGTGGAGCTTTCTTGGGCACAGTCTCTTTGCAGAAAGAAAAACAGATGTCAAAGGCTGCTGAGCACAGAATTGCCGTTTTCTTTCATTATATATTTTTGTAGGTACCTCTCGGTGCTCAGGCGAGGGAAGCTCCCTACATATGTTGCCTCCTATTAGTTGCATTTATTCAGATGCCATGGACATCGACAGATCGATTCGTGGTTAGCACTTAGAAACCTGATTCTTTTGGCAAAAGAAGTCCTTACTGTTGTTAATGATGGTGCTGTACATATGAATGAAAGTAGGCAGAAAGCCTGTCAGCTGTGCCTCCAGGTGCCCTGTGTATGCTTTGTTGCACTGAGGTACAGATAAATTGAGGCAAACTTTAGCTTTAATTAACTTCTTTCCTCAATGGAACAGGCCTTTATTGCCTCCTGTGTCTCTAAGGGCTTGGCTTCACCAGTGCCTCCAGATGAAGGGAGAGTGCCAGGAATACCACTTGCAGTGATCATAACCAGATGGAACATCTGCTTTTCATGCTAGTCACCTTGAGGTTTAGGTAGGAATTTTTCAAGTTGTTATTATTTTTATTAAAAACAATATAAGGCAGACTGCACAGTGTGAGTCAGCAGTTGAGGATGTGGTCACTGGGAGTGAACTGGTAGAAACCCATGCAAATGTTCCAGGATTAAAGGCATTTTGAAACAAGAATAATGCCGGATATCACAGTTCACCAAAAAAAAAAGGGGGGTGGGGAGGGAGAGGGTAGAGAAAAGCATGAAACTGGAGTCCACAAAGTAGCAAATTATTTTGATCTTAAAAATAGGAATAAAAACCAGAACTTAGCCTTGTATCAAAAGCACCTGACTGTGCTTCTCTGACAACCTGCTGGTTTTTCCCAGCGCTGCAAGAATTGAAGTTCAAGCAAACCAAATGTCTTGATCTCGCATGAGTAAATGGTTTGATGCAAATCCCATGTTTAAAGACAATGATTGGCAAAAGCCTGGCTTGGTAAGTATGAGACCACGGTGAGAACTACTCAATTACCTTTACTCTTGCTGGGACTGGAATCAGCCCTTTTTGACACTGACTGCAGCTGTTTTGAGAAATCTATTGCTGTGAATGAAGACTGTAAAAATGGAGAGACTGCTTTTGATGGCAGTATTGTCCAAAGAGGCAGATTCAGCCTGTGTGCAGCACCGCTTCTCAGGGACAAGCACATCGTAATTGCAGGACAATGCGTTCTGTAAATTAAAGAGTTGAGCTTGCCAGCAGTTAAGGGTTTGAACTTCACAGCTATCATGGCCACTATGTTGAAAACATATTTTATGATTCAAAAGCTTCAATATGTGTTTTATGTGGTTAAGATGGCCCGTGGAATACTGCAAAAGAGCAGCAAAGTAGAAACCATTTCTTCCTGCTTTGCATGGAAGTTAGGAGTGCCAAAATCAAGGTCTTTTATGTTCCTGAAAGCAGCAGTAGGTGCTCTTCTGCTCAATTTTCATTTGGGTTAATGTTACCTCCTGCTTCTGGAAAGCAAAGTGTTGTGCTCTTTCCTTTTCCCCAGTCTAATCCTCCAGATTCCTTAGTGCAGTTTTGGAGAGTCAGAAGGGAGGAAGCTGAGGAGGAATTAAGTTGCACGGTTGGAGAGGTGAGGATGGGCAGGTGAGGACTCAGGGCTCAGTAGTCACCTTGGGCAGGGGATTACAGGGCCACAGCCAAAGCTGGGTCTTTATGGCCAGCACCTCAGCTGGCTGTACGTAGGTCATAGCCGCCTTCCATACCTACATGAACTCCTGAACATCCTCTGCCTTCTGCATAGCAAGTGCAGGTAAGCAACAGTTTGTTTTCCTCTAGTACACACTAGGTTGAAACAGAGGCATATCTGGAGCTGACTTATGAGCTGAACTCCATATTTTGAAGGATAGGATTTGAAGGATTTGCAGGAACATCATGGGCTTTCTCACTCAAATCCAGCACTGCATCTCCATATCTGTATCCTTGCTGAGCTTTCAGGAGGCAGGTAATATTTGCTAGATAATCTTGTGGCATAAGTGGATTTCATGGTTTAACTAGGGCGATGGAAAATTTTAGTGGCAGGAGCAAGATCTGAGCTATATTTTCCACAAAACCTCTTAGTGCCCCAGGTATTGCTTCTCAGTTCCTACCTTGCTGCATGAAACAGATTTCCTGTACCTGGAGGGCAACAGCAGCAAGGTACTATTTGGTGGGTGAGTCTGGCAGTGAGACCGCATTAGTGTCCTGCATAGTTACATCTACTCATTTTCCAGTCTTTCTCAAGTGCAGTGCTCTGCCTGTTCCTCCATCAGACTTCCTGTGCTTTAAATGTTCTGCAGCTTATCGTCAGTTTGCAAAGCCATTCACATAGCAGTGCCTCGGAGTTGCACCCGGAGGAAGAACTGAGTAATTTATTTCTGCTCACCCGGGCTCTAACTTGTGCTTTATCCCTGCAGGAGGTCAGCAATTGTATTTGCAGGGTTCTGCATTAACCAGAAATGGAAAGGTTTGCAGGGCCTACCTCTGTAACACCAGGTTTCGTAGCTTCTTGAATCCTTTTAACTCCAGGACTGTTGTTCTGATCTTGGTCTGAGGACAAGGAGTTCACTCTTTTCTGCTTATGCCTTTTATTGACTTAAATAAGTAACTAAAGAGACTCTCTTGGCTCTACCCCTTGATTAGGTTTTTTTGGCAGTTTCTCTGCCCCCATCTGTGATTCGTGACTTGACCTAACCTTCACTCACCCTTATGTCCTGTAGAAACTGTTGGCTGTCCCTTTTCACTGTAGCCTTCCCTTACATCTCTTTCTAGAAGGTCAGTTTACACCTTTATGCTCTTTACACCTGGTATTGTGGGGCTGCCTTTGTGTGTGTGTGTGAGTGAGTGTGTGTTAGACCAGGAGGCGGGTGTTGCTTCCCCTGTGATGTGACACTTGCAGCAGGGCTTGCTCTGGTCAGGGTGCCTGAAAGGTGTGTCAAACTCTATAAATATCCCCTTCCCCAGAGCATGATGCAGCATTGCCTGGGCCAGGTGACAAGGAGATGTCTGCTCTTGGGCTGCAGCCACAAATCCATGCTGCCTGGGGTGCTTAGCTTGTCCCCGTGGTCTCACTGGCCAGAAGTATTTAGTTGCTGGACTACAGCCTCACTGCTTTTGGTGCACAGCATCATGTGGCAGGGTGAAGGTGCTCCCAGTGCACTGCCTGTGTGAAGAGGATATAATCTAAATGAGGGTAACTGGGGCAGGAGGTTGAGCTGAGGTTTGTGTTCAGGGCAGGAGGCTTGATGCATATGTGTGTGAGAAACTGCAGATAGCTCCCTGAGTTCAGCTCCTGTGTCATGTTCAGTTGTAAGCAACCTTCCCCAGCATTTTTTGGACTAGTATGTTTGTGAGGCACGTAGTGGTAATATCTGGGGCTATTGGGTACTGCGTCTGCATAGCTGTTCAGCCTGGTACTGGACTAATACTGGCAAAGACCTCAAATCACACTGAAGTCTTGTTGAATAACAGTAAGTTAAAAATATTCAACCACAATAAGAGGAGAAATAAGACTATCCAACAGAGGGTTAAAACATCAAGCCATGGTGAGGAGTCTGTGGGTAACAAAGAACATAACCCTGCTTCATACCTGCCAGTCTTTTTCTTGCCCTGTCCTTGCAACAAAAAGAAGAGGAGCAGGATCTCGGATAAGAATTAAAATGCTTTTTGGCCAGACCAGTGGCCCTGCTCTTTCCTGAGGCTGCTGAGTGAAATCATTTAGCAGGGTTACAAAAGGGCTGGATACCGTGTGAGTGTTAATAGCATTTGCAGCTATGTAAGCAACAGTAACAACAGCAGAGTAATCAAATCTCGTCCTTCAGAGGCGAAGCTGATCACCTGAGCAAGGCTGGGATTTCCCTCTTGCACAGTTGCCAGCTACCTTTGCCGGCTAATTGAAACATTGAGTGCTGTCTGGGGCCCGGGGCGTGACAGTGGCTTGATGGATCTAATCTCTGAACACACAGAGCAGCTCTGGTCACGCTCCTGCCCCGAGGCCTGATAGCTCCCCAGGTACTGCTGCCTGTTATCTCTGGCTGTGGCTTTCTGCTTTTTTAATTTTTTTTTTTTTCTCTTGAGCTGGGCTTCAAGTGCATTGCATAGCTGAGGAGAGGCAGACATGGCCCTGGGCCCTGATCTGGGTTTCTGTTGTTGGATGCAGCATCTGTCTCAGCCTCCACTTCAGCTTCTTTGCCTTTTTTTGTGTTCACCTGCCTCTATTTCTAGAAGAAAGCTCAAGTCCTGGGGGCTTCCCGTTTCAAATGCGGAAGGGCAGTTGAGGGTCAGCCCTGGTGGGCATTTGGGTCCTCATCAGGCATCTGCCAGCTGTTCCTGATGGGAACAGGGAGAAAAAGGGTGACTTTTCCCTGAAGAAGAGCCTTCATGGTTCTGGGCGTTGGTTCATCCCTATGAACCTTGAACGTTGGACCACCAGAGCACAGAAGTAGAAAGAAGGGTGCAAATTTACTTGTGGAAAGGATGTCAGCCAAGTGTCTGGTTGTAGATGTAGGGAAAATGTCCTGGAGGTTGGAATGAGGATAAAAAGCACAATTTGGGTGCACTCTTTGCAAAACCCCTGCCATTGCCATGAACCTGTCTGCCCTTCTGTCCCTCCACAGTGTCTCTGAGAACATCTTCTTGCTCACTGGGTCACCCTCAGCACAAAATTGTACAGCTCTCCCGATCTACCACTCTCTGGTGTCAGTTGTGCTGTTGCAGAAAGGGATGGTGAAGGGGCAGGTCTGATGTCACACCATGCCTGATGTAACTGCAGAGTGCTGGAAGCATGGATGCTGCTCTGGCTACAGTGACATCCGTCTCCCTGGACTGTGCTGTGGTGCTTGTGTGGTCACCAGCCAGTTCGGCGAGGCAAGGTGGCCCATCAGAAAGGCCCTTCTTTCCTGTGGGATGGATTTTAGGTGAATCACTGCTCTGAACCATCTGTTGTGGCTGTGGGAAGGCTGGTCCTTATGCCAAGGAGGCTGGAGTCTGTGGCAGCAAGGCTGGCTGCTGCCTTTGGCAAGCTGTGCCGGCATCAGTGTTGCCTTCCTTGAAGGTGTTCAGGGTTAAAAAATAGCCTTGAAAAACAACTGGTGTGCTTTGGGAGGTGATGGGAAACGCTTTGGGAAGTGATGTCCAGAAGAGAGAAAGACCAAGAGCTGGCTGGTGCATCTGTCTAACAGACTAATGGCAACAAAGCCTGGGCCAACATTGTCACCTCTCTGTGAGACAGGCTATTCCCAAGCCTTTGATTTCCTACTTCGTGGGTTTTTCTGCCTTCTCCCGTCCTAACCAGAACCGGTTTTGTAGAGGGGCTGGAGCAAAACCATCAAAGCTAGTAGTTCTGGCATTCCTCCTTAGTAACACTGAAGTGTTTGCTCAGGTATTTTAGTTCTTGACTGCTGCTTTTTTCCAGGCATAGTCTTGTTGACTTTAAAATAGCCATCAAGGGAGTGCTTGGGCCAGCTGAGCTGCTGAGCAGTGCTCATGGAGAGCTGGAGGACAGGCTGAACCTGTGGCTGAACCTTGCTCAGATGCTCTTGAGACAGAGCAGTGGGTGTAGCCAAGGACTTCACTCTCCAACTGTTGCACAGGAGTGGATACATACCTGAAAGGCAATGTCTTGAATCCTGTGACCTGTGCCAGAGAGACAGCCTTGGTCAGCAGTTGCCCTCTGGAGGTGTTCTGACTGCAGGAAGCTGGAGGAGATCTGTCTCTTTTCTATAGCTCTCTCCTCCTAGCAAGGAAGGCATGTGCAAAGCCAGGGCGTCCAGTGGAGATCCCTAGGGAAAAGCCAATCTTTTTAGAAGGCACTGGAGTGCCAAGAACTTTCTCTGAGGGGAGGGTTTATCCTATTATTTTCTGAAAATCATTTCCTACCACTCTGGAGAATTAGGTTGCCAAAGCACAAATTACCCGGCAAGGAAATCACTGCCTCCAGATTAATTCGCAGTTCTTTTGTCTCTTCCATGTTTGGCTGGTGTAAGCATTAGGTAAATATTTGTACAACACAGAGAATTGCCTCCCTTTCTTCTCTTCTCCAGGGGTCAAAGAAATGTCAGCCATTGGCACTTGTGTGCAGCCAGGCTTCTGTGTTTGCTGCGAGTGCCAGCCATGGGCAGGAACAGCCAGAGTGGCTGCCTGTGGTGACCAACATCCTCTTCCCAGGAAAAGCAGGTTCCTGATGCTTCGTCCTGAGCTTATTCCACAGGGCAGTGAAGTGCCGAGTTTAACAATGAAACCAAATAAACCTGCCTCTCTTGGTGTCCTCACTCAGTGAGTCACCAGGAGTGAATTGACGTTTGTTGCCCTTGTTTTATTTTTTTCCTGATTTACTTGGTTCTTCCCTAATTTAGCCAGTGGGACTTCGATGATCCTTGTGGGTACCATCCAACTCAGGATGAGACCCAACTCTGGGTCTCTCTTCTGAAAAAAAGAAATAAAACCTGCTGTTCTCTCCCACTAATATGATGAGCCCTCAAAGCAGCAAGTCCTGAATTTCGTACAAACTACAAAGTCTGTTTCAGCCCCATTCCAAGTGGGACTGTGTGTCCAACTGCAGGACACTCACAAACAGCGGTTCCTGCCTTGTTGCTCTGAACAAGGTGGAAACTCAGCAGTTACACATAAAATTATGTAGGCACCAGAATTTCTCCTCCTTTCCCATGGCAGTCAGTCATTGAAGCACAAGATATGCTTTGCTGCATTAATCAGTAGATTAATCACACCGTGTCTGACTGAAAAAATCTTCTGCAGAAGATAAATACTGATGTTGATATTTTTAGCCATAAACTGAAATGCATAGCTTCAGATCAAAATTTGGGCGTGGGAAGATCTGGATCAGAAATTTGTGACTGCTCAGCATCTAATGGGGCCTGAACGAAACTCACACATCCAAGCCAACACCCGCATCAGGAAAGCAGAACACCTGAGTTGCCTCGAGTCTTGTCTCTCAGTTGAATCTGTGACTACTTTCATGTTTTCCACACTTCTTGCACTTTCTTTTCATTAATTGTCCCCTTTGATCACCAGATCATAGGAGGCAGCTTCAGCATTTTCACTTTTATGCTCACCTTTGCCGGGACAAAGATTCATGAGTAAGGAGAGACAGAGTTTTTCAACCCAGTTTGTAGGTGCAGTAACTGGCCAGGGGAAGGTCGGTGGGTTGACTGAAGATGGGTATGCTGGCTCTGAAACAGCAGATGTTCCCCCAGAAGTGGGCTGTTCTTCCTTCTCAGAGCATGTTCCTGCTACTTCAGGCTGCAGCAACAGTGCAGAGGATTCAGACCATTTGTCTAAATTTGTTGGACTTGAAGATGATGGGATGGTTCCCTTTACGTACAGCCAACTTCTCTCAACCTCCTAGAGCTTTGAGGACGATTCCCAATTTTAAAGAAAGTGGGTAGAGAGCCTGGCTCTGCTCCTTGGTACCGGGATATTGAGCTGGTCTGCCACAGGCTGGGAATGGGTAGGGCTCGTGGAGGTTTTGGCACTTGCCCTTCATGATGAAGCTGTCAAGCAGTGTGGGCACAGCACTGAGGTGCTGGCAGGCTGGTTAGTTGCTGACCAAGTGCCAAAGTGTTTATCAAATCTGAAAACCACATGGTGTGAGCCACTGAAGCACTGCTGGGAGGCTCTGCTCACCAGCACTGTCTCATCAGTGACATGGACAGCGGTCACAGAGAGCTACAGCGTTACGCTGCATCTGCTCGTCTTTGTCTCTCCTAAGCCCAGGAGGCCGCCAGAGTGGTAGAAGGAAATCAAAATTGATCCTAATCTCTGGACTGAGCAGACTGGGAGGGGAAAGGATGTCAAATGAAGTTGTTTTGAACCTGGAAGGTGGCTTCACCGGAATGGCGATGTCCTTAACTTCATCACTGCTAATATTTTAGGCATTACAGCAGAATGTCCTAACAGGTGCATTCTGTGCCATAATTTTCTTCAAGAAAAGAAGATTGATAGCTTTTATTGTGCAAATAAAATAACAATTATATATGTGAATAATATGCTTTTGATGGTTAAATTAATTAGCAATCTAGTTATTGTCTTATTTTTCCTTAGGCATTGCTAGTTAATAAAAATTTATGTTCCATAGTTTGACCACTGGGATTATGTGAGTAATCTACCAAGAGGTTCTCAGTCCTGTGGTGATTAATGAAATCTCTGACATGTATTTTAGAACTATGATGAATCTTTAATGTAAGTATTAATAAGAAGGAGGGAAGAGCTCTTGAGGAAGATAAAGGCAATTTCTCTCTCTGTATCTGTCTGCCAACTCCAAGTAGCATAAACAACTCCTGGTCTCTGCTAGGGAGTTTCAGAGAGTTAGAGGTCTCTCAGCCTTGAAAAGGACCAGTTTATTCTGGTAACTGTGGTGGTTTATTTTATTAGACTGTTTTCTGACACCTCTTTCTGTTTCCTCTATACAGGATACGAAAACTGGAGGGAGCTGGCTAAGGTTCTGTCAGACACCGATGTCCCAGGTGGGGACCCAAGCCTTCAGTTTTACTACCCACAGGAGCCAGGACACCAGGTGAGGAGATTTGGGGTGCCTTCTGAACGTTTACGAGGGCAAACCTTCCTTCGTGATGCTGGCCCCAAGAGACAGCTCTCTCTTCATGCAGGAAAGAGAGCTTACCACGGGGCAAAATCTGAGCTGACTCACAGCAATGTGAGTGTACAATGACTCCAGTGTAGTCAATTAAGTTATTTTAGATGTACTGAGCCACAGCAGTGGGCTGAAGCTGGCTGGATCTGTGGCACAGGAAGGTAGCAATGAGCAAGACAGAAGCAGAAATGAAAGGTCAGGAGAGAGCTCTCTGGTGAAGCACGTCTTGGTACTTTTGCCTAAATGCAGTGTTGAAAGAACTTTGCTTGGACATTTTTGAAACAGGGGTGGGAAAAAAAACCCACCAGAAAGCGACCTAAGTTTTAACTCTGTGCTAGCAAGCAGTTATAAAGTATTGGTGTCCTTTTCCCTCAGTAGCTCACGTGAAATGTGCTGTCTAACAAGGCAGAGAGCATTTTCCCCCCACCGTGGCCACAGTAACTGGGCTGTCCTTTGGAAAGGGAGCTTGAGAACTTGTTTTACTTTCTCATATGTTCTTGTATGTTTGAGCCCTCTTGTGTAGATGTCAGTGCTGTGTCATTTATTGGGTTATCTTGACTTTCCTCTACTTGTATTTCAGAAGCAAGAGTTGCAGAGGGGTGGGAGGAATAAATCGAATTATGCGGCTGTGGACAACCTTGTCCCATGGATGCCAGAGGTGGGTGCCTTTCTCCATTGTTTTGCGTGAGGGAGGTGTAGCTAGAGACTTGTACAGCAAGAATGTAAGGCAGGGACATCTGCCTGGAAATTAATTCACTTTACTGGAGGTCTGTCCCCTATCACTCCCTCCCTGCTTAATGACACTTACAGACCTGAGTAATTATCTGGAAAGAGGAGTGTCCAGATTCCAGATAATTTGGTTTTTCCATTAGTCATCAAGGCACAAAGCACCCACCTGCAATTCCCTGAGAGCAGGCAGCCCACTGCCTTCCTGAAAAGTGAAGTTTATTCAGGTCTGGGGTGCGTCAGGCCAAGCATTCAACAAGCAAATACATGATTGTGGCACGCAGAAGTGTCACGCTCTTGCTCTGGCATTTGCAGTCCACCCCCTATGTGTCATACACAGAGATTTCTCCACTTCAGTGACACTTGGATGAACAGAGACCTTCTCTGGTGACCCTTGCAGACTGGGGTAAACACCCCCTTTGTTTCCTTCATGCCTCATTTATTCTTTCCTCCCCTGCTCCCTTATCTCATCATTCCTCTTCAGATAAGGGAGCAATGCAGCCTGCTTCTAATGAGAGGGACACCAGCCAGGGGGCATTTAGCTAATGGAACCAGCTCACTAAATTCCTCAAGGTGATTAGAGACCTGCACAAATTAAAGGGCTTCTGCAGCTCCCCTGTGGAGCGGAGCAGGCTGCTGGCCCCGTGCTCAGGATGAGATTGTCACCGGTGATGGAGGGAAAGTGTGTCCGTCCAGCGCTGCAATGAGCAGTTCACGTCCCTGCAGCATGAGCTAAAGCTTTCCTGGAACCAGCCAGCACCAGTCACCCTCCAGTGCCTGGAACCAGACCAGACTGCTGACCTATTCTGCTGCCTTGTCTCTGATGTGCTGGTCCCAGCTGGAGCCTGGGGGCTTCCTCTGGCTGCAGGGCCGTGCAGGCAGTGTGTGGGCAATGTGCGGGCAGGGCTGCCTCGCAGGTGAGCAGCTGCTGGCTGAGAGCCAGTGGGACATGGAGGCCAGAGCTGCTGCTGTGCACAGGGGTGACAGGAGCATGTACTGCTACCCTCTCCCCTGGCAACAGGCAGTACAGGCTCTGCATGGCATCCCCCAGCTTCTCTGAGGCTTTTGCCCTGTGCCTCTGATCCCCTTCCTAGGGATTTCTTAGAAGTCTTGAAAACAGGAGGCTCTGGTGTGCAATGAGCCTTCACTGGGTTAGAGATGCAGTTGGTGAGGTACATCTGTGGCCTGGACAGTTCTCTCTTTGGCTCTGAGGCAACATTTCCTGCCCTTGCTGCAGGAAGTGTCTGTACCCAGAGGGTCAGCAGAGTCACCCTGACTGCAGAGGCCAGCAGTTCACCAGTACCAGCTGCAGGTGATGGAGAGGGATCCATGGACACAGCTCTGTGTAGAGCTGCTTGCTGTCCTCTTAACCACCACCAGCTGAAATTTCTCCTGGCCTGGGGATTGAGTTTTTCTGTGACTCTGCCCAAATTAATTACCGAAGGTCTGTAATCCCATTGTGCCCTCCGCACGGCATCTGTAATAACTTAATTGCAGCCTGATTCCTGGGGTGAGGGGCACCAGGTTGCCTGACACAGGTTGGGGAACTGGGCTTTGTTTCAATAGAGAGATATATTCGTGACAAACATAAATAATTAACAGGGTTGCAGGGTGAGCTGGCAGCCAGCATGGCCAAAAAAAGACAGGTTTCAATTTCCTCCCCTCTCAGTTTCAGGATATGAAACAGGCAGTTTAAGTCCTCAGCCTTGGATAACGTGGTGGGAAAGTGTGTGTGTAGGAAACCCCTAATGAAGTTTTACCCTGCATGTGGGGGAAGGCAAGATTCAGCCTCACACCCTGGGCTCCTCAGGGTGCCTGCGCACATGATGATCCCTACCCTTACTGTCAGTTCCAGGCACCACAGCAAAGTCTTCCAGCTTCCAGCATCTCCCACTGCCTCCTCGGGGTGGAGAGATGTCAGATGTCTTGTTTAATTAATTCAGAAAGGTGCCTGGCTATTGTCAGGGCAAAACTTCGCTGTGGGACCATGAGTGTCACCATTCGACACGGCTGTAGGTGAGGGGGAGGATTTTCAGAAAAGCCTGGTTAGCCTCATTGTTTTTATTTGCCTCTGCAAAAGCTTCTGTTCAGCTCTAAGTGGAGAAAGCACCAGGGTGCATTTAAAATGTCCTCCCCTCCGTCATGTCTGCACAGCCTCAGGACTTTGTTCTCTCTGTGAGAGATGTCCAGAAGCAGGCAGCACTTGTACAGGTGCTGCACAAAACCAAAGCACTGTGCAGGGGTATTGTCCTGCTACCAAACCTGCGCTAAGAAGAAGCATCCTGTCATTAGAGGACTGAAAGACGGAGCTATTGCTGCTTGCTCTGTCCCTGTCCCTGCTGATGTCCCTTCCTTGCCTGCCCGTGCCCATCCAGAGAGGGGGGCTGTGTAGCTAACTTGTCTTGATGGATTCCCACAAGTGCCCAGCACAGCGGAGCGTGCAGCCAAGCCCAGCTGCTGGAGGCTGAATGTCACCCAGTCAGGGGAGCTGGGCCAGGCAGGAGGAGGGGCCGCAGCCACTCTGCAGAGACAGAGGAGTCTTATAAACTCAGGATTTTCTAGTTGGCAGCACAATGTCGCCTTTCTTCCCAGGCTCAGGCCCTCTCTGTGCCCTGTTTATCATCGCCGGTGCTGAGCATTCCCTGGGCTGCGTGCAGCTACGCAGCTGATTTGCCTCTGTGATGCCAAAGCCACCCAGGATTAAATTAGGAAAGACTTCTCCGTCCTGCTCCAGTTACAGGGCAGCAGGTCATGTCTCTGCTGCTGCAATCCTCCCAGCTTTGCTGCTTGCCCTGACCTTTCTTCCTCGGGCTCCTTGCTTACCAGGAGCCCCCAGGTGCGTGGTGCCACCCCCCCCCAGGCAGTTTTGAGATGACAGGATTTGGGCTAGAAAGAGAGGTCTGGGCTCTCTGTGTGCTTTATCCTCCTCTATGGTCTGTTTTTCTAGCAGGGGCTGATAATCTAAAATTTTTCACCAGAAGGAAGCAGAAATACTCAAGTCACTTAATACCAAGCAGGTGTTATTTCAGTGTGCTCAGCAGGGAGGGTCAGCACTAGTGCTCGGAGACCAGCCACGCTCCTGAAGCCATGGAAGCCACTGCATCAGCAGTGAAGCAAGGGCCTCTCCCAGCTCTCCCCTCCCTGCACTTGTTAGGGTCCAGCTCTCCCTTCCCTTGGGTCACTCTGTGCCCATGGTGCTGTGCTCCGGAGGGTGTCGGCCTGCCCGGACCTCCTTGCCAGAACAAGTCCCTGTGGATGTGCTCCTGGGCACACTCACCCTGTGCTGACGGTGCCTTTGGTGCACAACCTGTGCCCGTTTTGGATCTGAGCTGGGTTCTTGCAATGCTCCTATTTCAGCCAGGGTGGAGATAAGCAACTGGGAGGTGGGGTTGGGACAGGGAGGAAGCTGAGGAGCAGGGGGTGCCCTCCAAATGGGAAGGCACAGGTCACATAAAAACAACTCCCATTGAAAACACATACTCTTGGTTCTGTTCCTGCTTCTGGCCAAATCAGTCTATCCAGAATTTGCAAACCAGATGTTTTTAAGGGGAGAGGGGGAACTTATCTTGTTGCTTGCCAGGTCCTGTATTTCCATCCCTTTGAAAAACAGGGCCAGGTAGTTCCAAGCTGGGAAGTCAGACTCAGTAGCCATGTTTTAGAAAATCCATTGACATTTCTGTGTGCATAAGTTGGGAATGCTGGTGATGTTTATCTGTAACTGCAATCTGCAGAAGCCCCAAGCAGGAGACTGTTACTGCATGTTCCAGAGGAGACACATAGCAAACAGAGGAATTTCTCAGCTGCCTGCAGTGGACAGCCATGAATTGAGTTGGAGGGACAGAGGTGATAGGGTTTCAAAACAGCTGTTAGACTGATGACTTCTGGGGGCCTAAAATTAAAGCCTATCTCAGTTTTCAGTCCCAGAGCAGCCCTTTGGGCAGCCAACAGTTGTCAATAATGTTCTTCTCCCTTTCAGAGACAGCAGAAAGTAAGTTAGGCTACTCTAACTCAGGAGAAAAATCTGTTGATTTAGAAAAGACTCTGAAACTGCATGCAAGAAATACTTATTATTTACCAGTTAATTATTTCTAGTAGCTCTGAGCACAGGAAGGCAGAGTGATCTCACCAATACTGCCAGAATCTCCTCTCAGGATGCTTTGTAAAGACTTTGGAGAGAGGAGTATCAGGCTACAAATCCCAGGGAACACCTCTTTCAGCACTGATGGTGCACCTAGTGTAGTGGTGTCTGCCTTATTTTTTAGTAGGCTGCCCTCTCCCTAATACTAACAAACTCTGCAGTAAAATACTGTATTGCCACGGGACTGGTCCAAGTTTCCTTTGCCAACATATGAGCAAGTCTAGCCAGTCTGTCGGGATTTCCCTCGTAAATATCTGGGTTTGCGTTTGGGCTTCCCCATGCCAAAGGCAGCCCAGCTCCGCTGCAGTCCTGAGCTTTGGGAGCATCCTCTGGATCTGTCTTTGGCAGGAGCAGGCTGCAGCTCCAGCCTCTCCACGGTGTGGGAGTGTTGTGCTCCATTTCATAGGGCTCTGAGCCTCTGCTATCTGCAGCGTGCAAGCAACTCTTTAAGAAGAAAAACCAGCATCACTTGTGGGTAGCAGCAGACTGGCCATAGGACTGTTTCTGGCAGTGACTCGCTGTGGGAGTGCAGCCTGTTCACTTCTCTGCATGTTCCATAAGAAACAGCAATTGTCATTATTTGATTTGGCTGGGAAAAGTAGTGTAAGACCCTTGGGTGTGAGCCTGGATTTGGCCAAGGGGCACGAGACTGCACAGCAATTACATTCCAATTCAGTGTTTGTCACACTTGCAGTGATTATTTGTATTGCAAGTTGCTGCAGAGTCCCAGGTTTCTCTTGGCTGCATCCATCACCCTGAGCCCTCTGTGCATCTACACTCTGATTTTGTGCATCACCCTAGGGAATTACATCCACTTTGTCTTGCTGCTTTTCCTCTTGTCTGGTGGAATCCAGTCTAAGGGATGTCAGCAGAGGTCAGAAGAGGAGGAGATAGTAGTGGGGGGAGACATGGGCTTGCAGACATCCGTCAAGCCCTGGCAGTGCAGACACCAGTGAGAGAGGGCTGGTGAGAGACCCCTCCAGAACAGCAGTGGTTGTTATGTGTTTTGCCTGGCACACAGAAATGGCTTTCATGTGCAGGACTAAAGTCCACAGCTCACAGGGAGCATTACTGGTGCTGGGCCAAGTCTGCTCTGCAGCCTTCCTTCAAGCCACGGTGTATTTCAAAATGCACCTCCAACCCACCATCCTGGGAGAAATAAATCCAGGAAGCAGTTCCTCTGCCAGGAGTGCACAAAGGGGTTGGACCCTCCTCCACCGTGCTGCTTCAGCCCTGCTGGAGGCTCCCCAGTGAAAACTAAGAATTTGCTGCCATCTGTAGACATTTGGGTGCTGTTCAGGCCGTTCCCCCAGCCCTGCTCGCACAGCCCTTATATAGGCAAGACAGGCACAGCAAATACTCCTCAGTCCCAAGGCAACCTTTTCCTTTCTTCAGCATTTTGCCATCTAAGGTAGCTTCCTCCGTCTCCAGCCTGTTTGTTCTCCACTATTGGATACCAGTCCTGTGAGGAGGGTTTCAGCATCCAGCTCCATTGGTTGAAGGCAGAGAGCTTGGACTTTGCTGGGGGGCAGACAGTGATTCCCTTCCAAATGGCTCTGACAAAAAGGAGGTCTGTCTGTTGAGGAATGTATTGCTGAAGCCCCACAGTGGCCAGCAAGCTTTCCCCAGCAAAGCTGTGCTCCAGGTCTCCATTGGACACCGACAGCCTCTCCTGGCAGGAGTGGCTGCGTAGTGGGGACAGACGTCTGCACCCCCACCTGGTGAGCCTCCACCTCCCTGTCCCCACTGCCCTCCATGAGCTTTACCTCTCAAGATATGCTTTGAGAAGGTGATCTGGCATCTCCCTCTCACCCCTCACAGCATGTCGCTCTTCCTCAGGTCAGGAAAGTAGCCCTGGGATGATGAGAGAGTCCAAAACACCTTCTTGGAGAATGCAGGACCCTACACTTCCTCTGCTGCATCATGGGGGGGCTATTGCCACCCTCCAGTGCCTTCCACAGTATGACCTCAGAGCACTGACCTCTGGTTAAACACCTCCTTGATGGAATGAACCCCAGACATGTAGTGAGGTGTCCCAAGCATTAGCACAGTTTCCTGATGCTATTCAGTCATGTGTTCCAACCCCAAACCCTCAGCAGATGAGAAACAGGAGTCTGGACCCGTGTCTTCTGCAGACCAGCCCATTGCAGCAGTGGCGTCTTCCTTCACTTTGTCAAGTGCTCCAGTGCTGGAGCCATGGCCAAGGCTGTCAGAACAGTGGAGGGACACGGGAGGGATGCAACAATTCATGGTGCCCCACTTCTGCCTCCTAGTTCCAGGGCCAGGTGAATCTGCACGTGTTTGAGGACTGGTGCGGCAGCTCCATTGAACAGCTCAGGAAAAATCTACACTTCCCTCTCTTCCCTCATGTAAGTAAGACCATGACACCTGCTGCCCCATGCTTCCCAGCTCTGCTTCCCAGCTGGATCACCCTTGCTCCCTTCACATCCTGTCCCTATCTCTATCCATCATGCCTGTCCTGCTGTTCATAAGCATCCATCAGCTCGCTCTCAAGCACTTCCTCTGTCCTCCTGCTGAGGGAGCAGGAGGTTTTCACGAGGTTTCAAGGGTGGCAGCTCTTCTGCTTCACAGGGGAGTCTCATTTTCCTTATGCTGGCCTGCCAGGCCTTGGACACAAGGTGAAGGAGCCCTGTATTTGGTGCTCTCCTTCCAAGTGGCTAGCAAATGCCAAATCCTGTCCCCACCATCCCAATGGCATCCCCATGCAGCTCTCCTATCTGCAGCAGCACCTGCTCCAGTTCATTTCTCATCTGGCCTGCTCTTTCCCTGTGCCTCCATCACACACCCTGTGATGCCCATCCTCCTCTCAGAGCAAACCTCATACTTCCCTCTGCCCACCTGTCTCAGGGGTTTTATATCTTCCCTTCTTCCTGTCACATCTAAAATTAATTTTATAAATTTTTTTCTTCTTCCGCTTCAGACACGAACTACACTGAAGAAGTTGGCTGTGTCCCCAAAATGGACCAACTATGGCCTCCGGATATTTGGCTACCTGCATCCTTTCACCGATGGTGAGGGTTTTGAGGCTGCTGTGCCACCGCTCACGTCTCCTGTCACCTGCGCCTCCCCTCCCTCGCTCCCCTCCTGGTGCTGAACCGCTCGTGCCTCACCCTGGCAAGCCCAATGCCTGGTCCCTCACAAGGGCGACGTGCGTGACTGGCCGTGGCCTTGGCATGGGTGGGAGCACATCTGCCTCCCTTGCAGGGTGGAAAGGAAAAGCAGAGGAGAAAACAGATGGGAAGTGCTAGATAAATAACAATGCTGTCGTGAATGCCCGGCCCCACGGCGTGTGTGTCGGCACAAACAATCCCTGAGCTTTTCCTCCCTCCTTCTCATGCCTGGGACTATACATGACATCGTTTATGTCTCTGCTGCTCCCCGGGTGCATGAATACCATCTGACAGCAGCTGACATCTGTATCACCCAGCTGCATGCATCTGCCCAGAGCAGCCTGCTAGTGCTCACCCGCTTCTCGTGGTCCCCTGGCCCTCAGCTGCCATCCCTGTATTCCCCAGAATAGTGAGGCTCAAGCACCCCTGACTCCCTTTGTGGCTCCACGTGCGCGTTCCTCTATCCAAACACAGCATCTAACACAAAAAAATTGCTCTGGAAACAAAAAGGGAAGTCAGTAAGACTTTGCATAGACTTCTTAGCTTTCCAGATTAGACATCAGATGAAGCCAGTGCAGGAGGGACAGTGAATGAGTTGCATCTGTAAACTTCATTTTTAGTCACAGCAGAATTAGAAAATTCAAAGATGCTCAGAGGGGTAAGAGTGCTATTATCAATAGGAAAGCTATGGTGTCAGCAGGAAAAAGGGCAAAGACAGCATTTTAGAGGAGCAGGATCTGTTCTGTGCACGAGCCCTTACCCCAGAGCCCTACTCACTCCCTCCATCTCTCAACAGGGGAGTTTCAGTTTGCCATTGCTGCGGACGACAATGCCGAGTTCTGGCTGAGTCCAGATGAAAAGACCTCTGGTCTCCAGCTGCTGGCCAGTGTAGGCAAGGTACAGTGCATGCTGCAAGGCTTCTTCTATCCAGGCTTTAATGTGTCTGTGGGAATGGAGCCCTTCCTGACTTGACTTATGTTCTTCCTTGGACTACTCAGGTTTTTTTTCCTGCCCAACTACAGACAACACCACCACGGATGCCAGATGGGTATGACATGTCATACCTTAAGCCAGTTACATATTGGCAGTGCTATTGGGAGCCCCCTGTTCATGATTAAGGGACTTAAGTCTGTCCATAGATGCTGGATCTCACAGACCAAGTTACCAGGAGGTATTGGAGGGAGGAGAGAGCTCAATTTTCCCTCTTCATCATTCTCAATGCAGTAAGAAGGGAAGAAACTCATCTTAACTAGAGTGTCTTCCATCTCTTCACAGACGGGGAAGGAGTGGACTGCACCAGGAGAGTTTGGGAAATTTCACAGCCAGCAGTCAAAGATGGTGAGGTGAGTGAGCAAAGTCCCTTGCTCCCAACCACCTTTGCACATGGCCAGGAAATCACAAGGACACGGAAAAGGAACCCTGGCTTATCCTGAAGAATTTAGGAATATAGAGAAAGGGATTACTCTGGGGTATTGCCAAAGCTTTGCTGATTTACTGCAGGAATGCAAAACTTAATTTTTTCTTCTCCGGAGGAATCAGCCACCAGCAGATCCAGACTCTATATAAAATATATCCCAAGCTTCCTGCCTTGGAACTGGCTGGGTTTCCCAGAGGCCAAAACCCATCAGGCAAGACTGAAAGGGAGTTATTCAGAATTAACTGAGGAGGGTCTGTAGTGCTCCAGATGCACAGGGGAAGCTACCTATCTCACTGTCAGCATCTGGATTTTCTTGGCAGCCCTAACCCCGTTCACCCTGAGAATTAGGTTGTATCATGGGTGTGGTTGCTCTCCACTCATTGTCTGCTGACAAGCTAAGAAATGTTCCTTAATGCTCCTGGTGACAGACACGTTGTTCTTCACAGGTTGTCAGCTGCAGGCAGGTACTATTTTGAGGTGCTGCACAAGCAGGATGACAGAGGAACAGACCATGTGGAAGTAGCAGTGAGTCTGTGGAAATGACCATGCTGTATATATGTCCCCACAGAGCTTGGGAATGATGTCTGTAACTGTTCCCCTCCTTTCCCAGGCCTCAGCTACTCTTGCATGAGATGTAACTAAGTCCCTTCCAGAACCCTTACCTACTTCTGTGAGGGATCATCCTGGCCACATGTCAGGACCCTTTCCTCTGCTTTCTTGGGATAGTTCTGCCCTCTCCGGTTTCCGTTGCAACTTTTTGTCCTTTCCCATTTTGGATTTGTCCTGGGGGATCTCAGCTCATTCCCAGTCTTTTGCTGGTAGGTAAATTCAGTCATAGCAGGGAGAAGGAGGAAAGCTGCGGACCCATCTGGTGAAAAAACATCTTGTGCCTGTTCCTTTTTTTCAGGCTTGGTTAACTCCAAAAGCACTTCAATTTAATGTGTTTCTCTGTTCCAGTGGAGACTGAATGACCCAGAAGCAAAGTTCAGAGTGATTGACTCCCAATACCTCTCCCTTTTTGCTAGTAAGTATCTTCATCACAGGTTTTCCCAAGCACCTCCCCATTCTTCCAGAATTTATCAGTGATGTTTCACCATGAATCATAGTCTAGCTGGGCAAATACCAGGCATACAGATCATTAGGAGAAAAAGGTGGAAACAGGTCAGGAGAAAGACTTCTGGACAAGGATGTGACTCATTATTAAATATAGTAGAATTGGAAGTAAGATTGGGACATTATTCCAGGGAAGCCTAGAGTAAGCGAGAAGAATCTGCAAGGGTGAGAAGTGTTCCAGATGTGAGAGTAACACAGGATGGAGTTTGCTTGCTGAGAGCCAGGAGGAATGTGAGGCCCACAACATGGGAGCTGTGGGGATGTGCTGTCAGCTGGACACGACCAGGGAGGGGGCCGCTGTAGCACTTCCAGGAGAAGTGGAAGTCCTGAACACAACAGGATACACTGGTGATACTGGGAGATGCTGCTTTCTTCTGTACCAGCCTCAAGCTTCTTCAAGTTGGTGCTGGATTGCAACAAACACATCAGTCCAGTCCCTCCTGTTTTGTAAACCCTTCTTAGCACATCAAGTGATGCCTTTATCAGTTAAGGAACTCCTTAGTCCTGTTTACCCTCACCTAGCTTTGTCAACATCCTCTGCCAGAAAAGTGATGTTCCCCCTTTCCGTATCTACTACTGTTGCCTTCCAACATTTCTGGTTTTTTTCCATGCCAGCACTTCTGTGCATGGAAGACTCCCTGATGTGGTCTAGACATCTGTTTGCTGTGTCTTGGATCACAACCTGCTGCTGTATTTTCTGAAACCTGCCATTTGGCCAGGACTAGGGTTTCCATTAGGTCTTCCATCTTCATCCTTTTTCCTTCTGCTCTTTTCTTCTTATTAATTCCCTGTAGAATAGACGACTGACATACGAGAAGATCCCTTTGTCATTAGGTACAGTGCTGAAGTCTCATCTTCATCTGTCACCTTCTGCCCATACAGTTTTTCCCTCTTCCATATTAGCCTTTGGCTGTATCATGTCATCCCATTCCTTCTGGGTTCTTGTGTTGTTCCGTACCCAAAAGCTGCACACCAGTGCCCTTGGCAGCATGTTGCTTTTTCCCTCATGGATATTTGTTCAATTCTCCTCATTTTAGAGGAAGATCTGTGGAGACATGAAGTCCCATGGCAGCAGCACCCAAGAAAAAATGTAACCAGTACTCAGTCTTGAGTTTGAGCTTCCTGTTACTCCTGTCTTCCTGTGGGTCTTCATTCCCTTTCTGGAGTAACATCCTCCTCAGCCACTGAAGGCCTTGCCCCAGGGTCCTGATCCTTTTCCAGCACAGGTGAAAGTTCCTCTCTTCAGGTTTTTCCTCCCATTCATCTTTTTTATCTCCTTTTAAAAGAAATGCAATACTAATCATACAGAGGCAACCAGTAATTCCTGCCAGCATGGGGCTTCTTCAGCACACCACTGCTGGTGTGTCCAAGGCAGGAGGCTGTTTTCCTCCATAACTTATCCCTGTGTGTGTTTGCTTTCAGTGATAGCCATGTTCCCACCCCACAGCTTCTGTATTTCCAGCTTTCTGGGTCAGAGCCTTTCCTTCCACAGGGTCTTTTTGCAGTGATGCTCCTGATCAGCACCACTGAGGCATTGCTGTGCCAGAGACAGCATTAGCGCCACGGATGCAAAGCCATTTGGAAAGGGCTGGCATTGGAGAGAGGTGCTTTTTGGGACAAGGGACAAATTAGCCCTTCCTCCCCCTTCTGTTCTCTCTCTGGTTTCTAGACGAGACGCTTTTAAAGATGGATGAGGTCGGGCATATCCCGCAGACATTGGCCAGTCACAGGAGTCGGCCTGCTGACAGCGCAGGCAGCAAGGCACACCCGGCTGACATGTTGAAGCCTGACCCCCGGGACACTCTTTACAAAGGTAAGACTTGCAAAGCAGCTGAGGAGGTAACTGCAGCCTGTCACAGCACGCGTGGTAGCACAGCTGAGGAGGATTGTCCTCCTACACCACGGTTGTCAAGGCCATGTTTTTTTATCCCTGGTGCAGAAGAGAGGGGCGGCTACAATATCAGTCACTGTAGGAGACAAAGCACAGGCTAAACCCAGCTCCTCTTTCTTGACATCCAGCTCACACAACATCCCCAGGCATAATATTTTTGTGCTAGTGCCTTAGAGGGATGTAAAGAGATGAGTTGTGCAAGGTTTGCTTTATGTATCTGTTAGCATTTCACATGGATAAATAAAAACCAGGGCCAGAAGTAGCTAAGCTGGTGCATCAGTTGCAGCAGGGCTCCTCCTGCAGCGCTGGCCCGTGTGTTTCCTCTTCCCAGTGCCTCTGCTCAGCAAGTCCCATGTGCGCCGAGCCTTGCCAGACTGCCCCTACAAACCCAGCTACCTGGTGAATGGATTTCCTCTGCAGCGCTACCAGGGGCTCCAGTTTGTAAGTTTTATTTCTTAAGCACGTGCTTGCCCGGGGGAACACGAGGAGGAAGGAGGGAGATCCCATTAACCGTGGGGCCTCTCCGCCGATCTGAAGCTCCTGGGCAGATGTGATTGTGTGTTCAGGTCTCTGCATCCCAGTACGTGCCAGAGGGCAACCCCAAGGAAAAGGAGATGGGTGCTGTGCACTGCTCATGTGTCTCACCAGGGTACAAGCGTGTGTGTCTTACAGAGCCCCTCGGGCCTCAAACCAGAGCTGAGCTTACCTTCACACAGAACCTCACAGGGGCTGAGGATTTCATTCTCTGTGGGATGAACTGTACCACTAAAGCCCCTGACATCTCTTCAGGAGGGCTTGCCTGCCTCTCTCCCACGTAGTTCTCACTCTGTTATTTGAATTAAGCTCACAGTTACAGAGATGGACAGACAGATGCTGAGAAAGGGAGGAAAAGACACACCCATGCACACATCCTAGCATGCTCTGTTTTCCATTCTCACAGCCTGCTACTGCATGCCTTGGAGAGGGAAAGATTTAGTGAGCAATTCCTGCTCCCTCTAAAACGGGCTGGTTACCCTGCAACTATGTCTGGGTTACCTTGTGACTGATGTCTGGCATTTATGAGAGTCTTACTTTGGTTTTCTCTCTTCTTTCCAGGTTCATTTATCCTTTGTTTACCCAAATGACTACAGCCGCCTGAGCCACATGGAAAAAGAAAACAAATGCTTCTATCAGGAAAACCCTTACTATTTGGAAAGGTAGGATGCTGCAAATGTGGGTTTAGTAGCAGGGAGGGAGGAGATGGTGTGAAGGCTGGAACTGGTGTGGAATTTCATCCTCACTTCTGTAGGACTCTCAGTTTTTAAAGATTCCCTAAGCCTTGCAAAACATTAACGCATTTGTAGTTTTCTTGTGATAACTTAAGTGAAAATATGTTTAGGTCTCAAGAGGAAGCTGCCTCTGCTTTTCTTGTACTATTAACCCAACAACTGAGTCAGAGCATGTTTGTTCTACTACATCAGGGAGTGTATTCCCAGGAAGTTTTGCCTGATGGCAGCTGGAGCCTTCTAAAAGCTGTCACTGTGAAAGCCAAACCATGCTCACCACCAGGCATCTCTCTGGGGAAAGAAATGCATGTCATTCATCTTCACTGGGGTCATGATCTCAGTGGTGGCCCCATGAGAGAACTGCCACTTGCATGCTCCCCCCATAACAGACGGACATCTTTTGTGAGGACTCCTGTCCATTCAGGAGGACTTTTTTACAGGGTAAGAAATCACTTTACCAGTCAGATAGCTCATGGTGGCCTCTCTGTGCTCAGGATCTTATTCCACCTTCCAGGACTATTTTGAGGGCTGGAACAACAGATCATGGGATGAATTTGGGAAGAGACTCGTGTTTCATAATGAAGGATAGAGAAGGTGGCTGCCATGGGCTGGAAGGTGACACCTGGGTTTATTGCTTTGGCAATTCATTTGTATCATGACTGAATTTGGGAACGGACGGCCCGTTTTGCTTGGCATCAAGCACACGTGGAAGGAAAAAGCCCTGGAAATCCCTCCCAAAAACCTGAAGCACAGGCATATGAGGACAGCACACAGGCAGTAGTGGTATCAGAGAAGAGAGAGGGAGATCACTGCAATCAGCTGCTTGAGCTGCTTTTGCAGTGTGATGATTTGCATTTGCGAACACTACATCTTTAGTGAGCTTTAAGGAGGAATTTAAGGGAGGCTAAAGAAGTGTTTCAGGGTACTTACATTGCGGTTTCCTCCTGCACCTACAAGAAAATGTCTTGAGAGACTGATATGATAAGGAAGGAAAATGCATGTTTTAGATACTGCAGAGTAAGATCTGATTGCCCAAAGATATGAAAGATGGTGGTGATGTTTGGAAAGTAGGATCTAGAGGTGCTGGGTAGATGTAATCAGAGTAATGGATCATCACCTCTGAAGCAATGGCTATTATTTATTTGGAAAGGGCAAAGTAACTTTCATCAAACTTGTGTTTTGCTCTTCCCTCTACAGATTTGGATTCTACAAGTACATGAGAATGGATCGGCCAGAGAAGAGCCTGGACTCTGGAGAAAGGACAGAGCAGCCAGGTAGGGGCCCTAGTGTCACAGCCAGAGGATCCTTTCACCTGTCGCTTCGTGTGTGATCTTCCTGCAGCAGCTGAAAGAAGCTCTTGACTTTCCATAACGAGGAAGTCACAGGCTTTCCCTGCCAGATTATTGTGTCTGGGAGGAGATTTTTGCTGCAGCTTTTACTTCTCTCAGGGGCAGGTTGTGAGGTCACGAAACGGTGGGCTGTAGTAGACAACATGACAACTACCTCTCAGGCCCACAGCTTATCTGAGATGTAATTCTAGCAAAAGCATGGGTAGGAGCGACAGAGCCAAAGCTGTGCAGTGTGGCAGCCTGTGCTCACACCTTCCCTGCAAATCTGTGGCCAGACAAGACAGGTAAAGGCAAAGCCATTGGCAGTGGTGGCTAATAGGTGCTGAGGAGGTTGGAACCAGCAGGAGCACAGATCCCACATGTGAGAGCATCCCTGTTCCTCTGAGCAGGAGGGGCAACACTGAGATAAGGTGAGAAGTAGCTGCCCCCTGGGTTAGGACAAGGAAAGCAGTGGGGAGGATGCCAGAGATGTAACTTCGATTACTCCTGCAGGCTCCCAGGAGGGAAATGTGGATGACCTGCAGTACGAGGAGCAGGACACAGAGAGTACCCGTCCCCCCGGGCACCCTGGCACAGCGAAGGCAGAGCTGTTGGGCAACGCTCCCAGCAGCGTGTTGGGCAGTGACAATATTCAGGAGGACTATTCCTTCCGGGAGCGTCGTCGGCTCCTCTCAGTGATGGGTGGTAACATAGGAGAGGGGATACAAAGGAGAGGGACAAAGAGGTCTGGTGTCAAATCAGCCATGCTGGCCTCTACTAACCAAAGCCTCAGCCAGGTTGGCCTGGAGGGGAACCCAGTAACGAAGAGACCCCGTTTAAAAGCTGGTGTCAAAGACAACTCCAGGAGCGCTCTGCAGCACGCCAGGGCCATCCAGGGGAGAGCACCTGTCAGAAAGGCAAACCCTCCTTCTAGGACTGTTTCTCAAAGACCACCCAAGTCTCTTGGCTACCCAAGGGACTCAGGGGTCACAATTCCCAAAGGGGTGAGACCTCGAGGAGATCTCAGCGCTGCTAAGGACGGGCTGCAGCCAGCAGGCACCATGCCAACCAGGAAAGGAGGCCCAGTCTCTGGCAGAGCCAGCAGACACTCTGTGAGCACTACCAGCCCCAGCCAGCCTGGGCTGCCCCCATGGCTGAACCAAGTGGAGTCCTACATTGCTGAGCACAAGACAGCTAATGGTGGGGACATGGGTGAAGGAGAGGCACAGGTGCCTTCTCCTGTGAAGGACAAGTCTGGACCTGTGGCAGCAGAAGATGAAGAGGAAGAGGCGGATGGGGAGCCAGAGGAGGAAGAAGAGGAGGATTTTGATTACGTACCAGTGTTCGACCAGGCAGTGAACTGGGAGCAGACCTTCAGCGCGAACAACCTGGACTTCCACATGCTGCGCACAGACTGGATTGACCTGAAATGCAACACATCAGGAAACTTGCTGCTAAGAGAAAGGGAGGCCCTGGAAGTTACACGTGTCTTCCTGAAGAAGCTCAACCAGAGGAGTAAAGGGTAAGGCACAGTGAGAAAACCAAGGAACAGAGTACTGAAGCGGGTGTACCATGCTGCACAGGGAATGCCTGTCATGGGAGTAACTAGTGAGAATCAGAGGATAAACTACATGTGGGAAATAAGATTTCAGGCAAGGAATCTGTGTAAAACACTGGGTTTTAAATATACCTCTTTTGGCTGATAAATGGTGCCAGCTTTTGCTGGTACTCTTTTTTTTATGTGGTCTTGATATGGTTCTTCTCAAGATTTACCATCCTGATTGCACTACTGGCAGATAGACATACTTCCTTGGTAAGCCAAACAGTCCAATTCCTGATTCTTCTGCTGTGTTGGCCTCTATTTCCATAATTTTTTAACCAGTCTTTTTCTATGCAGGTTTCAGTTTGAGTTAATCTTCCTTGACCTAAGTCACCAGTATCCTGGATGTTTTATAGAATAGGTGTTACGAATTTCCAATCCCTGCTGGAAGTAGGTCTAATGCTACATCATAAGATCACATTTTTTTTTTCAGGGTTACATCACACAGTTACGCAGTCAGGTGTAGCTGATCAGTACACACAAGCCTTTTCTCTGGCGAGCATCAACTTTACAGCAGAAACTCTTGTTTTGTTCTGAAAGGTCATGACCTGGCATTTCATCCAGTTTTGGCCATTCCAAACCTGAAGCTCACTCCAGTTTTTACTGTGTGATTGCTCAGTCCTCCGCCATGTTCTTGGCTGATAAGCTGTCACGAGCCAGTTTCACCAGCCCAAACATACTCCTTGTGCCAAGATCGTTGTAGGTGGTGTTGAGTACACTGACTACTACCAGCCCTACAATCATTCAGACACATTTGTTATTTTCTGTGTCACCTTTATTTCATTTCCCCTGCCAAATATTTTTCTCTTGGCCGGAATCCCAGGTCTAATCCCACATGCTTGTGGATTTAGGAAACAGGTGCTAAACCTTCCCATGGGACTTAGGAAGCAGTGCAGCGAAGCAAGGGGAAGCTGGGGGCAAAAAGGTTTGTGCTAGCCAGGAGGAGGGAGCCTAGCAGAGCTGAACAGGCTGGAGGTGGGAGGGGGCTGGTGTAGAGGGGACATGCCCATGCCAACTCTATCTCCTGCAGGCGGTTCCAGCTGCAGCGTATCGTGAACGTGGAGAAACGCCAGGACCGCATGCGGGGCAGCCGCTACCTGCTGGAGCTGGAGCTGCTGGAGCAGGGAGGGCGGCTCGTCCGCTTCTCCGAGTACGTCTTTGCGCGGGGCTGGCAGGGCGTTGGTGGCGATGAGGAGGAGGAGAGGAAGATGAGGAGCCTGGTGTGGGGTCGCCGGCGGCACCTGATGGCTGTGGCAAACGAGCCGGAGCTGTGCTGGCCCCAGGGCTTTTCCTGGACCCACCGTGCCATGGTTCACTTCGTGGTGCCAGGTAAGGAGGACCTGCCTCCCCAGGACACCGAGGGATGGCATGGTGGGCGGTTCCCATGAAGGCAGTCCTGAACAGTGAACCTGGGACATTTGCAACCATCTCATTTGGGTCACTTCCAATTTCCCTTCTCTCCAAGTAAAACCCCCTCAGAAATATGATAGGGCCCAAACTTCCATGGCTTGTAAGCTCAAAGAAAACCCCTGTCACATGGTGGGAAAGAACCCACACTGATTCCTTGATTCTTTGGACCAGGTTTTCAGCCTGGGCCTGTTTCAGCACCCCTGCAAGGTTATTGGGGTTTGACAGGAGGCGAGAAGCCTTGCCTGTTGAGAAACAACATCATCACTGAAATCAGTTTGCTTAGATTATCTCCCTGTTGCAATACAACCAGTGAAAAACCAGGCACGTTGGGTGCTGCAGTTCATCTCTGACATGGAAGAGCTGTTCCGAGTCACTAAGGATCCCAACTTCAGCATCATCATCACAGACTACAGCAGCGATGACATGGATGTAGAGAATGCTCTGAAAAGGTCTACCTTGCACAGGTGAGAGCACTGCTTGGTCACAAAAAACCCACTCACACATGTATGCTGCAAACACAGCACCTCTGCCAGTCTCTGTGTGTTGACCAGCCACAGTCTACTGCAGCTGGAAAGCCAAAGACAACACCCAGCCAGAGCTTGCACATGTACAGGAATATGTTGTTATTATGATGTGCATACACACCGTATACTGCATGGAACAGTGTTATGAAAGTGTAAGGCAGTACCTAGTGTATTATTCCAGACAAATTTGTTGAATTTATCTCTATTTTCAAGATGGCAAGAGAGAAGACAAAGCATGTCTTACAGTGATGGGGCAGGGGAAGGACAGACAAGAAAGCTGTGAGAAATAGGACAGGGAATGTGGAGACCTCTGGGGACTCAGCTTGCTCGAATAACTGTCTGGATTACCCTATTCTGATCTGAACTAGCCTTGGCTGGTCATTTGCTTTACGTGCCAGTAATAGGTCTAGTCCTAGGATAGATAAACTGGACTAGAGCTGAAAAGACTTTTGCTAGGCATTGCCCTCCCCTTGCTGCGCAAGGGAGAAGTCTCTGAGGGCATGATGGGACCTGGAGCAGTGCTGAGCTTGTGCACTCACCCAGGAAGGGCTTTCCTGCTTGAGAGGGTGCACGGGGCAAGGGCAGCTCCACAGCCCGATGTCTGTGGTGCTTCCTGTGCCTTTGGCATACGGGAACTGAACTTGACTTTCCCATCTGTCCCCCAGCTACCGGTACCTGAAGCTGACAGGGAATTTCGAGCGTTCTGCTGGGCTGCAGGCAGGGATAGACCTGGTGACGGTAAGTCTGGGGGCCCTTGGGGTGGACACTGGTGTTATCACTAGTTTTTGTTGCTGTTTTTAGGGAAGGGAATAGCCTGGCAGACCAGATCAAATGTAGATCTGTTTCCTATCCTTCCAGAGTAAGGGTCTCACCCTTTATTCTGAGGAGCCTGTGTTCTGTTTGGTTCTTGGTCCACCTGCTGGGACTGTCAGTCAGGAGGGAAATCAACAGTAGCAGCTTTGTGATACTGGCTCTGCCAGGTCATAGTCGTGGCATTTCACATTCACTCAGTGGCTGCTTTGCCAGTCTCTAGGACCTCAGTTTCTGATGCAGCAACGAATGGCTTTTTAACTGACTCCCATATCTCTGTCTTCCTGCTTCTCAAGAAAGATTGACTGAAAGTCAACCTATTTTTTTTCCCAACTGGTGTGGTTCATTCCAGGACCCGCACAGCATCGTCTTCCTGTGTGACCTCCACATCCACTTCCCAGCTGGAGTCATTGATTCAATCAGGAAGCACTGCGTGGAAGGCAAGATGGCCTTCGCACCCATGGTCATGAGGCTGCACTGTGGGATGTCCCCACAGTGGCCTGAAGGTAGGAGGGAGTGGAGCCTCTTTGGCTCAGACCTTGGGGAATGGGGAAGGAAGGAGGGTGTCTGCTACCTCTAGGTTTGCTCCTCTGGTGTTGTTGAGGCCTGAAGCTCGAGGTGCTTCCAGGTCCACGAGGTGAGGGTGTGTTAGATGGGGTTTAACAGCATCAGGTACCTGGAATTTGAGATCAAAAAGCTAGCAGAGCCCTTTGTATGATGTTTCTCCTGGTCGTCTCTTAGGGCTCTTTTTGGATTTAAGGACCTTGTAAAACCCTTCCTTTACTCCCTTCTGTCTGTTTTTCTCTTTTCTTAGAGGGCCCAGCCTGTCCTGAGGAGAACTGGTAGAGCAGGGGTGAGGGAAACCAATGCAAGTCAGAGGGGGGAAGTGGCATAGATCATCTTAGCATGGCATTTTCTTTAGACGGAAGTGAACATCCGGAGCCATTCAGGCACAGGGCAACCCTGTGGGGCTGGGACAGTCCAGATGTTGGAGGCTCTGCTAACAAGGTGATAGGACAGCCCATGCTGTCTGTCCTCAAGCCTTTCTCAATTCCCAAAGGTGGTTGGCATGGTTGGCTCTGCCATGGTGCTGAGTTCTCTCTCACACATCATGCTGAAAGTAGTTTGAATCTCTCTCCAGCATCTCTGGTTCCAAGTGCCAACATACCTGTGCCTCTTTTGTGCTCTCCTCAGGCTACTGGGAGGTGAATGGCTTTGGTCTCCTGGGCATATACAAGTCTGACCTGGACAAGATCGGAGGCATGAACACAAAAGAGTTTCGGGACCGCTGGGGAGGAGAGGACTGGGAACTTCTGGACAGGTAGGCATCCATTGTCATCGTTGGTGTGCTCATGAAGAGAGACACATTGGATCTTGGAAGACCAATGGCCACAGGAGGGGGGATCTAAGGAGATTGAGATGACTGCTACCACCATAAGCTTGGTCATTGAGGGACAGTCTTTGAGCTTGTCCTGACCTCAAACCTAGTAGGTGAGGAGACACAAAACACTCTTCTACACGTAAGAGAAGAGCCATGTTGTGGTGCCTTAGTGCCACACTGCTGGTTGGCCACATGCAAATTGGTGATTGTGAAGGCTTTGTCCTCTTCCAGCAGTGCAGCACACAGTCTGGGTCCCTCAGACTTGCCATATAACATTTAGCAATTGTCAAGAAGACCAGCAATTGGAGAAACATTTAAAGGTCACAAGGTACAGTTAAAATTTCCAAGAAGTTTGAAGTGAGGGATCTCTGCTGGACAAGTCCTAGGCCTCTGGGTTTGTATTTCTAGGCTTTGGGCCCTGTCCTGTCTTTTCTGACAGCTGACTGTAGAAAAGACTAGCATCCTGAGTAATCCTGTGCTACCAGCTGTCTTTTCCTCCTAGTCTGGCATGTGCAGGCACTCCTGACCAGTCCTGCCCTCAAGGGTGCTTAAACACTCAGCGAGTGTCATTAGATCCCTGCTTCTGGATATGAGATACCCCTGAGCTCTTCTGGACTATCCAATTTACTTGGAGTCTCTTGTCAACAGCACAACTTAAAAGAGTTTTCCTGGGGCTGAGCCCCCCCAGTATCTTTGCGATCAAGTTTTCTCTGAGTCTACCCTTCTTTCTGCCAGGATCTTACAGGCTGGGCTGGAAGTGGAGCGTCTCTCCCTGAGAAACTTTTTCCACTGGTTTCACTCGAAGCGGGGCATGTGGAACCGGCGCCAGCTGAAGACACTGTAGCCTTCGACCCCAAAGCTGTTCGGCGGCACCGTCCACCATCTCATCTAGATGTGCACTTTACTGAGGCACACAGCCGAGCACACAAACTCTTCCTCTGCCTCCAGAGCCCTCTGATGGGATGGCACAGCCGGGGAAGGGATGGTCAGGCTGGCGGAGCAGGAGCTTCTCCTCTGAGCCGTTGTATCCAAGGCGTGGGATCCGTGTCTGGCTGGGAAGGTGTGCGGGGGAGATGTCGACAAGGGAAGGACTCGCGTTTCCTGCTGTGCAGTCTGGTGGATGGTACAGTGGGAGAGGTGCCATATTTCCTGTTGAGTCTTGCACCAAACAAACACAAATCCCAGCTAAGCCCAGAACGGTTTTTTAGAGCAATGCAGCTTCTCTTTCAATACTTGAATGAAAAAAAGGAAAAAAAAAAAGAAAAAACACAGCCCTCCCCATTTCCCCTCCTTCCCCATCTCTTCAGTATCCGTGATTTTGGACAGGGGACCAAAGTTCTCTGAACTGTATTGCATCCACATGCCCATGTGCTGACCCAAGGAAATCTGGATGTGGAGGAGCTAATAGGCACTTTAGGCTGCTGGTGCTTAGACGTTTCTCTGTGCTTTTCACTTTAGTCATTATGAAAAACTCTGCTCATATTCAGCAAATTATGGGCCATAGATGGAGATGCAAATACATTTCCCTTACAAGAGCCATGTTTGCCTGTAGCTGGGCGAGCTGGTGAGGGTGATGTTACAATTCCACCTAAATTATTGATCCACTGCCTGAGGATAGTGGAGGGGTTATACAGAGAAGCTAGGAGGGCAACTCAGGAGGAACTTTGCAGCCTTATCTGACAGACATGTGTTTGTCCTAACAATATCAGGGAAACCCTAGCAGGGAAGAAGTGGCAATATTTTAGTAGTTGAAATATTGTGATTTTGTCAGAAGAAGAGGAGACAGAGTATTCTGCTCTCAAAATGCTGTACATTTATGCAGCATCTAAAAGTTAATTTAATAAGTTATGGCCTCACAGTTGTGTCTTGTCCTAGTTTGACTCTTATGTAGAGAGCAGGCTTCTTGGTTGAAGAACCAGCACAGCTGTTGGTGCTTCATCTCTGAAACCGCCCTGGGAGCTCTGGCCTGATACAGAGGAGGTGGCCTCAGGTCTGGGCACATGCACTGGATGTAAAGAACAGTGAGGACGGAAGAGTGTTGAGCGAATAAAAGGATAGGCAGACCCATGCTGCCGTTGGTGCGAGACCTGTGGAAAGATCCCACAGCTGGCCTGATACTGCAGGAAATTCTCGTCCCCTAAAACTCCCATTAATGCAAGGCAAAATTTTTTTACCTTGTAAGCATTTTAGAAGACTATGTACACCCAGAAATCCCAGCACACTCAATACTTTACACTGGAGCTCCAGTGCTCCCCGTACCATCCTAAAAAGGCTGCTGCTGGTCTCAAGCTTGAGGGGAGAGTGTGACATAGGATGCTGCTCTTGGGGTCCAGCTCTGTGGGGAGTTGTTGAGAAGTGAGTAGTGGAGGCATGTAAAATACAAGCAGTGCTGACATGGTACTTGATTTTTTTGTTGCTTTTTGCTGATGGAGTAGATGCCAATTCAGAATAGGCATTCATTTGTTACTGGTTCTGTGGTGCTTGACAAGTCCATCAAGTTCTGCTATTGCAGTAGAAAACTGAACATGCAAGTTGTGGCACGTGAGACAGAAATCTTGTCAAATCATCTGCTTGCATCAAGCTGGGTTTTGTGACTGATGGAGTTAGAAAAAAGCAACCAGATGTAAGAAAGTTTTGCTGTGCAGTGTGCAGACATGTAAGAAGTAGACAAAAGACAGCTGTGCCTCTGACTCCACAGAGCCTTTGCCAGAGTGGAGACCGAGTATCCCAAAAGAGGCAGCCTTAGCCATCTGCCCAAGGCAGAGCAATCTTCCTATTGAGGGAAAATGCTTTGCCCATGTAGATACTAAGAAATTAGTCACTGCAGCTGGGGCGAGAGGGCAGAGGCTGACAACAGTCAACTTTTTTTTTTCTTTTCTTTTTTTTTTTTTTTTTTTTTCTTTTCTTCCAAAAAAAGTATTACAGGAGTTTAGGAGACCAGGGCCTTGTGATACCATGTTGCAATAAGCTCTGTTTCTGCCTGGAATGTGCAGTGTCAGTCGTGCTCTCGGTGCATGTCGGAGCCTGTGCTTCACTCAAACACAGGCACACAGCCCCATGAGTGTGCAGGTGAGCTGCTTTCCAGGCTCCAGGACTGCGCCTCCACAGCCTGTCCAGGCTGGCTCTGTCACGCAATCCCTGTGGAATGGGGAGAGGCTATTGGGAAGGGCGAATGCCGGGACGCAGTGAGGCAATAGCAGGACCAGCTGTCTGGCCCCATCAGGCTGGGAGCAGCATGATGCCCATTTTGCAGACGGAGAGCTGATTGATTCAGTGGCAGCCCGTAAGTCGTGCTCAGGGAGGGAGGGTTATTTGTACCATGTGCTTTCACATCTGGCTGTAGCTGTGGTCTGCAGCACCTAGAGTTAGCAGCTGGCTTTCATCTGCGGGCGCTGGCAAGAATTAGGTGCATCCAGAAGGTAACTCAGTTGCCTTAATGATGATATGAGTAGCCCCTCTTCCCCACCAGAGAGGACAGGCGTCAAAGAGGGTTCTGGAAAGCAGCGCTTGTTGCAGCACTGCCAGCAGAATTTGAGGATTTTGCCTGCATTTTTCAGCTGTGACTGTGCTCCTTCCTTCGTACCTTGTAACCCAGGCCAGTGTCAAGCAGAACTACCTCGTGCAGGCTCCTTGGTGGAGATGTAAGGAGTTAGTGGTTTTCAGTCCTGTTTCCTGATGGCCAGTGTCCCTGCTGTCAAAGCTGCCATCTCAGATGTTCTTCCCTTTCTATCCCAGTGGGAATTCTCAGTTGGTATTTAAGCATTGCTGTAGTAAACATGATTAATGCTAATTGGCACTAGCAGGCAGTCTCCGTGGAGGAGCTTGGAAAGCCCATGGGGGCAAAAGCTGTCTTCCAGCCCACATGCTCAAAGACCAATGCAGGCTGTAGAGAGAGAAGGGGCTACACGCTCCCCAGTTTGCCAGCCAGCAGCAAACCTCGCCAGAGCAGCGCTGGGCTTTGCTCTGGGGCTGTTGCCCCTCTTCCAAAGCAACCTGCAGTTTTTCTCCCCAGACAGAGTCATGAAGGCAGGGTGAGCAGGAAGCCCAGCAGGAGCAGGTAGTCCTACAGCCATGCAGTGAAAGGACACGGCCAGCCAGGGCAGTGGCCAGACCAGAACCGCAGGGGTTCGCCCCGTCACTAGTGCTGCGTGTCTTGCATCGTCTCTGGGTCCAGCACAGGTCCCAGAGGGAAGAGGGAACCTCGCTTCGCCATGGCCAGGAAGCTGACTCCCCACAACAGCTGATCACATTTCTCTCAGTAGGATCTCTTTAGGAAGCCGTGCCGAGTTTCTGGCCTTCATGTGCATCCTGGCTGTGTCCTGCCTGGACGGCAGGAGGAAGTCAGTTGCATGGGATTTTCCGTGCTCCAGGCAGGAGCAAGCTGCTCCGGAAGCTCTCTGGCTGGGGCCATGGTTCAAGAGAGACCTTGCCTGGGGCAGGATGTGACCAGGCTGTGGGGCCTGGGCCTCCAAGTGCAGGGTGCAGGGCAAGGGGGCCCTGCTTAGAAATGTGACTCTGTCTTCAGGACTGTGAACTGTGGGGCTGGGGCAGGTCAGCAAAGGGAATGAAGAAGGGCTGGCTTTTATTCTGAGCAAAATGTTTTGTGTGAAAATTATAATGTGATTTGTTTAGTCATTGTCTTAATGTTTGCCCAGTATGAACATCTCTTCTTACTGCCTACAAATGTCTGAAGTTGATTGTTTTTTAGATACAGATGCCTTGTGTTGAAAATCTGAGTTGTACCTTTGGATTACCTGCCTTAAAGTGGCTCTGTGCCTTCAAGACAACTCCTGGGCCACCTCTCTGTTGGAGCTGGGGGATATACAGATTCTCCCGCATGTTTTATAAATACATTGTCTTCCTACAAGGGCTCACTTCTGTCTGCGTGTTACTCACAACCACATCACCATGCAGCAGGGATCAGAAACCAGGTGTTGCTCCTCTGTCTTCATATAACCAAAAGCATCGGCAATACCAGAGAGACAGATCACTCCCTGCCCAAGGCAGCAAGAGCTCTGCAGCAGGAAGTGAGTGGGAGATGTAGCAAGCAAGGTTAGCCAGGAGCAAGACCTGTTTCGGTCCCTCTAGGTCTGCAGAAAGTGGGATGGCAACACAACAGCATTTCTCCTGTCTTCCTGGGTTTGTCGTGTGGAACATGGTGGAAACACTGGACAAATACGCATCCTGTCAAAGCACAGGTGTGATGTGATCATAGAGAATGTGGAAAACAAAGTGGTCCTCCTCGCAAGCAGAGGACAATTCCTGGAGAAGACCACAGGTGAGAGCCTAGACCCAAGTTTGGTGCTTGACACAGTCTACACAAATGAGAGGTCATCTCTTTAGGAGCAGTTGCTTATTTAGATTCAATTTTGGCCCATTTTTGCTTCAGCTGTGTGTTGAGTATCAAAAGCTTGGCAGGAATGGGACTCAGAGATGGAGAAGGGAAAAGGCAGCCAAGGTTGCTGATTTCATTATAATGAGAAATTATTGTTATTAAAGGTGATGGGGGGAAAATATTCTGGTGTGCTGCCAGCCTTTTGCTTGTCTGGGATGAGTGACAGGAAGCCTTCTCTGCTTAGGCAAGCCTCATGTACTGTCATACCTGATCTAGTAGCTCTCTGAAACAATGATGAAGTTAAGATCTGGTAAGGAAATTCCCCTCACTGCTTCTTTCCCAGCTGAACCTTTTATTTTTTTCCCTCTCTTTACATTCAGTCATCAATGCTAATTGCTTTGCCTCCTGCTCCATGAAGCAATGAGTCCTAGGGTTTGGGATCTGCACACCAGCTGCATAACTCTTTACCTTTTCATGAACTCAGCTGGCCAGTAGTGGCTGAGAGCCCTGAGCTTGTGGTTTTGCTTTGCCTACAAGTGGCTTGGTTGCCTCTACAGTGAAGCCTTTTTCTAGAGGAGAGCAGGATGACAGGCTTCCCAAAAACATCCACCCCTGTTCGCTGTCAGTCTTGGCACAGAGCAAGGGCTGAGTTAAGCAGCAAATTCAGTGTCACTCCAGAGCTGTCATCCCCCAGATAAAGTGGAGGGCAAGTCTTTGCCTGCTTCACCAAACAGATCCCAGACTGTGCTCAGCTTTGCCCTGTACTTTAAATTCTGGTAAATACATAACTGGTATTTTCCACCCTGCTCTTTTTATGCAACTTTCCTTCAGCTGCCAAAAAGTCAGTTGCAGGTACCAGCTGATGCTGGCCCATGGCCTTACCCACCACCTTCGTGAGCAACATCACTCACACCCTCTCCAGAAAAAAGCACCACCTGTGACTTACAGTGAAATTTAGGTCTGTGAAGCCAAATACAGAATACAAATGAAATCTGTCTATATCTTAGTGTCAGACACTTCCAGTAGCTCCTTAGGACAATTATGAGAATGTTTTCATGGTGTTTGTCTCTCAGTGGTAGCAAGGATATACAGAATTAAAAATCCATATTGAACTCCGATTTTGCAGTACAATGAAAAAAATGATTTAATAATCAGAAGAGCAGGTAATTGTTATAACAGGTTTACATAAGGCTATTAAAATATCAATTTCTTAGCATGACTACAAAGTTAAATTTAGAATCAAAAATTTTTACTCTTTCGAAAAAATCTGGAAACTCATTAATTCAAAGGATCTTTTTTTTTAAGGAAACAAATTGTTCTAATACAAGGGAATTTCCAGCATTGTCTGCCTGAAGTCAATATATTTACAAACATTTGTGTTACTGATAAGACTTTAAACTATAATGGTGATTATTTAATGAAGTAATGCACTATGTAACTGTCATTTCTCATTGTGGCAACAAGCCTAGACTGTCTCCTTATGTATAATGTTTCTTCATTTTCTACTAAATATTGTCAGGCCATTCTGACATTATTCCTGATAGGTCCCTGATGATGAAATCAGACCATAATAAGTATTTTTTTCTCATTGTTAATATTCCAATGCTGGAAATACCTGATTGTTTTCTTAACTGTGTTGCATTTAACTTTAAGCAACAGCAAGGAAAACATTTCAACTGGTTTAACTATGTTGACATAAACACACTATTCTACCCTCCCGTGAGAACTTTTTTTTTTTTAGTGGGAGAAATCCATTCCGGCATTTGGGAGGTAAACTATTAGATAGAATTGCTTTAAGTATAGAGACTTATGTTTGAGACAAAAAAAAAAGCTGGATTTTTCTTATTTATTTGGCCTACAAAGTAAATCATTCAGTCTTCTCTACCAAATGAGCCAATATTGAACACATGAAGCAGTAAGAGATGAGATTTACAGAACTATGCTTTGAAACCATGTACCTGCTGCTGTTCCCTGGCAAAGTTTGCTCTAGCTTGGAAAGGCGATGTTTCCACCCCTTCAGAACTGCAAAAGCATTACAGGAGGGACCAGTATACCATGACACACACACACACACAATTTTGAAAGTTTAACCCAGTTTTCTGGATTTGTTGATGGGCTCCTGCTGAGATCAGTGAAGATGTAGAGGAGAAGAGCTTTCCCTTCCAGCCGCACTCCTCAGATCCTGCAGGGAAGAGAAGAAATGCCAGTAAGGTCGGAGCTGGCTCCTCTGTGCTGTGCAGCCAGAGAGGAGCAGTCACAGCATACTGGGTTGCTCGACACCATGACCACCCCTACACGTGTGGGCTGCTGCTCTTTAGTGCTTGCACCCGTCTGGATCCCAAGCAAGCAGTGTTTTCATAGAGGCTTTTGGCCTTTACATCCTTCCTCATCATATCATGTGTCTATTGAGCTTTCCTGTCGGCTGTTGCCCCACTATATTGCATTTAAACTGTGTTTACGTGTTGCAGGCCATGTTAGCAAGAGCTGTGACCTTTACTTCTTGACCTAAAGTTCTTTTGATCTAAGAAGGTGTCATTCCCTCATTGACTTGACATGGGAACCCAGGCATTTGGTTGGACTCTTATTAACAGGACCGTTGAAAATGAACATTGGATCCTTAAAAGAGTCCCTGCCAAACCACACAGCCTGTTGTGAAGGGCTCTTTTACCTTGGCCTAACCAGCACCTTCCTTTTCTTCTGCTGATAGTGCTGCCATCTCTGCATACCTCCAAGAATGCAATTTCTTTCCCAAATTTAGTTCCCATCTGCAACTGCAATTTGTATCTAGCATGAAACCTGCAGCCTTCCAAAAACCACTTGCTGCTGATAAATCCCAGCAACTGGGATGTCTTGCTTTAAAGGAGAAATCCTGTTTCTCTGAGGGAATTTGTTCAGTGCTCTTGTGGGACAGCGGCATACCTTTAGAAAGGCTTTGTTAATTTGTGCATCTTTGCCTTCTCCACCTTACAATGATATTTTCTGAAATTGAGAGCCCTCCTGGGGGCCGGCAGTGATGGGACCTCACCCGTTTCTTACCTGACTCTGTGCCCCATGACTTAATAAGGTCGAAAATTCCTGTTAGGGTAGAGGCCAGTCTTCTGCACCCCAAAGGCTGTGATGAAGATGTTGAGGATGACTGTGATGAAGATGAGAGCTGTGGCAGCGTTGTTGAGTATGTTCAGGCGGGGTTGCTTTGCAATGTCATTCTGGTTCAAACGAGCTGTGCAATAATACAGTGCAAAAAGAGAAGGAGGTCTGCACATTGGCCCCAGCCCCTGCAAGCTTTCCCTGCCTAGTAATTGCCCATGGTGCCCCTGGGCACTGAGGCACGCTAGTCATGCCTCCCCTACTGCATGGCCATGGGACATGGCGAGGGAAGGCTGTGTGACGTGAGAGACAAGGTCGGCAATGTTGTACTTGGGCTGGGAGGCCGGTTCCTCCTTGACATCCAGATCTCATGTATGTGCCGACACCGCTATCAACCCTGTCCTCACCCACAGAAGGTATCTGGGTACATGAATGGGATCATCCCTAGCTGATGGACACTGAGCTGTTCAGACAACAGGAATACAGGTTTACCAGGGCTGTCTGGCCAATAAGCCATGTAAACAGCAGCCTTGTAGCTCCCTGCTCTCAGCTGTGGTGCCCTGTCCCCTTTCTCCTCACAGCCGGCTCCATCCACCACAGCAGCCAGCAGGAAAGGCTATGGCATGTGGGGCAGGGGAAGGAACAGATCACAGGATTTCCTGTAGCCTTCAATCCTCTGTCCCACATAAAAACCCACGTAGGATATACAGGAAAATGCAGCATTCTGCCGGCTTTTAATACTGAGCAGCGTTGGAGATGGAAATATAGCAACTCCTGTGTCAGGTGGAGCACTGGGGAAGCTTGTCTGAAATGCTGATATTAATATACTGTCTGTAGGGCACTGGGAGAACTGTGGAATTGGTTAAGTGTGGAGTTAATATAGGGAATACCTCTGCCCGAATTGTTCTGTTAAGTCCCAGCTCAAGTGAGACTAAAAGCTCAAGGCTAAAATATAGTGTCTGCAGGAGCTATATGAAAGAGCATGTGACAGCAAGGGCAGCAAATGGCCCACCTTGGATAAAACTGGTCTTTCACTGTGACAGAAGGTCAGCAGTGGGAAAGTGAAGGAAGAGTTGTGCTCAGAGATGTTGTGTAAGTGAAAAACAACCCAGTCACCACTTTGAAAAGCGGTACCACAGACCTCCCTACCGCCCGCATCAAGCTGCCTTCAAGCCTTCTGCAGCCCTGGTTGGAGCCAGAGGGGAATGATTTGGGAGAAGAGGCTTCTCCCTTCCACCCCCACACCAGCCAAGCCATGGGGTTCTCTGCCCCTGCAGCACCCTGCGAGGGTGCGCACGCTCCCGTGGCCACCTTACCAGTGATGATGAGGAGAATCCCAATCATCACCTGGAAAAAGAGGGAGATGCTGATGAGCACGATGAGGGTGGCATAGTACTGGAAGGACGCCCCCTGCTCCAGCACAGCTTTGAGCTGCGTGACGTTGGCCATGAACAGCGCCACGTCCAGCATGCTCTCGGCCACGCTCTTCTTCGTCGCGTAGTGGTTGATGTTCATCGGCCCGTTGATCCGGAGATGAGGATTCACGCCCTGGGGAGACAGGAGAAATCCCGTGAACTGGTGATACTGCTAAACCAGCAGACACATCTGTGCCACACGGGGTGCTGCCTCCTCCTTGGGGTTTATCTAGGAAGCCTGGGAAGGAGTCAAAGTTGAGTGTTTTAAACTTGTTGAGAGCACCCAGTTCCCCCTCAGAGTTGCCTCATGGTATTAATAGGCACGAGATACTTGCGGTGATCAAGAGCTCAGCAAAGTTTAGAAAATACTGGGTATTTTTGTGGAAAACAAGCTTTTCCGGAGTTACAATAACGTAGATTATCCAAAGCCAGGGGTTTTGCAAGGAATATTAAATTCTCCTCCTTCAGGGCACAGACAAGCCTCAAACTTACAGGGGGTTAGAGAGAGATCTTCTCTTTGGGTTGGGTGTTGTGTTCAGTGTCATTATCAGTGATCTGGATGAGAGGATCAAGTTTGCAGGCCACACCACACTGGGCAGGAGTGTTGCTCTGCTGGGGGGTATGAACGCTCTGCAGAGGGATCTGGACAGGCTGGATCAATGAGCTGAGGCCCCTTTCATGAGGTTCAACAAGATGAGAGCTGGGTCTTGCACCTGGGTCACAACAACTTCATGCAGCACTACACACTTGGGTAAGAGAGGCTGGAAAGCTCCCTGGTGGAAAAGGACCTGGGGCTGCTGGCTGAACATGAGCCGTCAGCATGTCCAGGTGGCCAAGAAGACCAATGGCAACCTGGCCTGTTTCAAAAATAGTGTGGCCAGCACAACCATAAAAGGGATCATCCCCCTGCACTGGGCACTCGTGAGGCCGTACCTTGAATGCTGGGTTTGGTTTTGGGCCCCTCACTACAAGAAGCACATTGATGTGCTGGAGCAAGTCCCAGGAAAGGCAACGAAGCTGGTGAAGGTTCTAGAGAGTAAGTCCTATGAGGAGAGGCTGAGAGAGCTGGGGGGGGTTTAAGCTGGAGAAGAGGAGGCTCAGGGGAGAGACCTCATCACTCTCTACAACTCCCTGAGAGGAGATTGCAGCCAGGCGGGGGCTCTTCTCCCAAGACAGGCAGTTGTCCTCTTGACAAGCAATAGGTCAAGAAGAAATGGCCTCAAGTTGCACCAGGAGAGGTTTAAATTAGATATTAGGAAAAGATTTCTTTAACAGAAGGCTTGTCAGGCACTGGAGCAGACTGCCCAGGGAAGTGGTTGGGTGACCATGCCTGGAGGTATTTAAAAGACATGCAGATGTGGTACTTGAGTACATGGTTTAGTGGTGGGCTTGGCAGTGCTCAGTTAATGGCTGGACTTGATTATCTTAAAGATCATTTCCAACCTAAACAATTCGATGATTCTCTGAACATTTTTTTGCTGGCTTCTGTCTTAGACAAGGTGCTAGAGTGGACAGGATGATCCACTGTCTTGTTTCTGAAGCCGAGGGCAGTATTTCTTCAAAACATCAGGCACCGAAATGCAACAAGACAAGGGGTGGGACCTGTCACACCTGACTTTAACTAATCATTCAGGCACATTTTTTGTCAGTGTAAAGAAACAGCTATTTGTAAGAGCCAAATCACCTGGTTGCCTTTAATCTAATTGCAAGATGTAGGTAATTTGGCTCCTTTTAGCCATCCACCTGTTCTCTGTCTTTCTCTTAGTGAGTTCACCTGTTAGCTGTCTTGACCCAAGTGATGAAAAAACCCAAAAAGTTAGTAAAGTGGATGATAGTTTTCAATTCACCCAGAACATCATAGGCTGGTAATAAACCACCAGCAAAGGCAACAATTACAAAAGATTTGGATCCATCTGCTGTAAGCTATGCTCTTCTTGCCTTAAAAAGAAAAAAACCCACAACACTTAGATATATCAGACAGACTTTGGTTCTGGGTAATCAGCCAGTAAAGACCAGTAGCCTTGCCCTCAGCACTGTCTGAGGGGAACCCTTTAAAACCAGAGGTAAAGGGTGGGTTGAGGGAGACCTCTTTTGCTCAAAGTGGTGAGAGAGATTTCTTGAGGTGCAAACTGGAAATGCCTACATCAAATGGTAAGTCTCTTTGTCATCTTTTTGTACCATATAAAGTAGAAAGTGTAATCTTTCCTTCATGCTCTAGGCAGGACACTAGGGAAGGGTCGTGGCTAATGCTTTATGCTGTGGTCTTGGGTCTCTTTGTGCATCCCTGTGCAAGAGTAGCTTTCTCTGTGCCAGGAGAGTGTGAGCAAAACCAGTGATTCTGGGAGACCACTGCATGTGGTTGTGTGTCTGATGCTGGAATTGGAGCTCAGTTTTGAAAGGGGGTTGTGGCCCTGCTCTAGTGGTCACCTTCATGTGACAAAGCCACATGTATGAAAATGTGAGCAGGAAAGACCATGTCTGTTCTGACCTGTTGGTGAACTGTGATCCCTAAGAGTGGCTAACTAGGGGTAGCAAAGTGCTTTGGGTGATTTTTTTTTTTTTTTTTTTTTTTTTTTTTTTTTTTTTTTTTTTTTTTTTTTTTTTTTTTTTATGTGATAGCTTAGAACATGTAATTCTTGTGGTTTCTGACAGTGATGTTACTGCGGTGAAGTGGCTCCTTTGCAAAGCTTGTATTTGTTGCTGTGGAAGGTAGAAGTTAAAAGATACTGTAAGGAAGCCGAGAACTCTAAGGCAGTGTGTAGGTGTTCAAGACTTAAGCATTACAGTGAGGTGTCAGGGGCAGCATAGAGGCATCTTGCATCTTGAGGAAAGGAGGCCAGCAAAAAGTCAGATCCCGTGAACACACTTTAAAAATATTTACTGAGGTACTACTCCCTCTCAGTTGGCCTAAAAGCACGGGATCCTGTTGAAACAGAGAGGAACTAATACCAAATGGTGCAAGGTTTGTGATTTGATCCCTTTCATGTGCTGTTTTCCTTATTCCTGAGGAATCAGCCCTCTTCCTTGCAGCATCACAAGGCTGAGCATTGATCATTTGTCTCTGTGTAACGATGAATTAAGGGTGCGAGAACAAGGACGCTGTACAAACAGGACAGAGCTTTTGTTAAATGAGTGACTGGTACAAGGAGGCTGAGACATCTGTTTCTAGTTGCTTATGTGGAGAAAAATAAAGCAAGTCAGGAGCTCTTGCTGAATGAAAACACGTCCTCCTTTTGAGCTGCCCCCGTGCTCCTTTACCTGGAGTGTGAAATGGGGCAGAGTTACAATGCACTGAGCTCTGTGTCCCAGATGATCAGGCAATGAAAACAGACAACCTTCCTGTAGGCTTCTCTTGCATGGATGAGCGTGATGGCATGTTCCTGTTTGGGATATTACAACACAGGCAGGTACTGGTCTCCTATGTGGAGTAACTGGAACTGGGAAACCTTTGCAACGGAAAAGGTGTGACTCCAGATTCGAAGTTTTCTCTCAGTCCAGACAGATCCAGAAAGATTGCCAAAAGGATAAAGGATGATGAGAGCTGGACGCTAAACTTGGGTAGCTAAAGATTTGTGATGGGCGGCCCCCCAGCACCCACCTGGCTACACCCTCCTCTCAGGGAGTTGTAGAGAGCGATGAGGTCTCCCCTGAGCCTTCTCTTCTCCAGGCTAAACAACCCCAGCTCCCTCAGCCTCTCCTCATAGGACTCGTGCTCCAGTCCTTTCACCAGCTTCACTGCCTTTTTGTTGACACACTCCAGCACATGACGCACTTATGATGGGAGGAAAAGTTAGAGAAATCCAGGTTTTTTATGGATTTGGCCCTCAGTGTTCTGTTTAGCCCAGCAGCTACAAATGGAAGCCCGACGTCTCAAATAAGGAGAGGCTTAAACAAACCAGGAGTCTTCAGAGACTTGGCATTTGGATTAATGCAGGGGGATGGATTTGCTTGGGATGCCTGTGCCATAGCTGTCACCAGTGAACTACTGTGTCTGTGGGGTGTGAATGTGTGGTTGTGACTCTTTTTTGAGCTGCCAGAATGCTTTCACAGCTTTCTGAAGACCATTTCTGCTTTTGCTTTGTTTAAAAGTTCAGTCCTGTGAACTGCTGCAGCTCAGGAGCTGATTCACAAGCAACTTGGGTTTCCCTGTAGCAGGATTGGCCAGACAGCTTGGGAGGTTGTGTGGGATCACTGAGGAGATTCTGATTCCCTTTTGGCAAACAGAGCCCTAAGTCAAGTCACAGGACATACCTGAAGGCTCATCAAAGTGATTTATGTCGTCAGGCTAGAGCTGGTGTCTTTCTAGTCACTTTGGAAGTGTTCCCCTTAGGAAAGTGGAGATCACTGCCTTTTCTCTATGATGTGTCAAAGAAAGGAAACCTGGATCTGGCAGTCAGACACCAAGTTCATCTCGAAAGCGTTCTTGCAGAGCCAGCATGTCTGCTGGAAAACAGCACCTACCAGTATGCAGCACTTTCCCAAGAGGGGGATCTGTCACTCTTGCCCACTTTTTAAGAGTAGGAAAATTGGGACTTGAAAAATTCCATCCCGGTCATGCAACAGTGCTGGATGAACTGGCGCTGGAGCTGATCTCCTGTGCCCCTCTTTTGGATGTTTTGGCTTTCCAAATGAGACAGCCTCTTTCCCTGCAAAGACTCTGCTGGCTTCAGTCTGACCTCAGGCAAATCCCCTTTCCATTTGCTTTTGTGTAAACGTGGCACAGCAACACAGATCCCTAAAGAGACTGAGTGAGGCACCCATCTATGTTTTATAAGTCAGAGGCTTAATTCTTACTCAAAGCATACACACACACAAACACGCAAATATTCCAATTTCCCTTCTATTGTTATTTTTGATTTTTGGAGGAATTCTTAGAGAAAGCAGGATGAATATCACCCCAAGTGTGGGATTTTTTTTTTTTTTTTTAATTCCTTTTTAAACTTGATCTCTGGTTTTGCTGTAGGGAGCTGGCAGGTTTCAGGGCCTGTGAAACCTGGTTCTGGCACCAGAGGGCATGCTGAGCTCCACAGCTCACAGAAACTACCTGAAATATTTCTACTAAAATTGGTTTCCAAGAGAAAATCTTTGGGTTTTATTATGCATTTATTTTTACAAGAAATAGCTACTTTCTTCTGTAAACTTTTGGAGGAGGTTCATCTAAATATTTCTTTCAAAGCTGCCAGATCTTGGGCTGAGGGGAGCACAGAGCTTTCCTAAACTTTCTTGGACGATTTCTACAAAAATTGCAGGTTTGCTTGTCGTGTTTTTGGGACAGGAAAAAAAAAAAATAGAGAGCAGATCTAATTGCCAATCTGTGTGTGCTTTGTGGGTTTGGTGACCCTATCCCCAGGGGAGAACAGGCTGAAAGAGACAGTGGGACAGCACGGGGCTCACAAGTATGAGAATGATAATCCTCTTGGTAGGAGCACTCTGTCAGAGGGGGATGTCTGAGTAGAAGCTGTATTACTGGCCATTTGTTCCAAGGGGAATGCTGGAGAAAGCCGAAGAAAACAGAGGCGTGGATGTAGGCTGTGCACTCGGAGGGGTGAGCGTGGAGACTCCGGCCACGGGGATCCCGGCTGATAAACAGCCACCAGCACACAGGGAGCACACACAGCACCAGGGAAAACCTGGGGTGTGTTTCCACGGTATTGGCCACTCACCAGGTTTAGAAATACCTTGTAAACGTTGTTTGATGAAGGTTAAAGCACACTGAGGGGCATCATCATCTTGCAAGGTAGGAGAGGAGCAGAGTCACCTTTCTGTGGGCAGCAAGCAGAGAGAGTAAAGACCCAGCTCTCCATCAGTGTGTCTGCTCTTAAGGGCACAGTTATTAATTACTCTTCCTTACCAGGGAGGCCAAATCCCTGCCTCTCCTGACCACTTCACTTGGGATGAAAGGAGTGAATTTAAGTATTTTTGGCCTACCTGCCTGGGCCCAGAGAACGGCAGCACCGGGAAGAGCAGCGATGGCCAGACGCCTGCTCACCCGCAGGGTTGGAATTCCCTCACAGAGCTGTATGTGCCAACCTGCGGGCAAGGAAGCAGGTCCATGCACAGCCATGTGTGTGCAAGAGAAGGGATACACTGGAAGCACCATGGTCAACACCAGCTATATTGTAAACTCCGTGAGGCAAAGGCTGTTTTTCTCCAGTTTGGCACAACAGCAAATGTATCTTGGCTGCGTTCCACGAACAGAAGTAATAGTAAACCTCGTCATGGATACTGGAGGCAAAAGGAAAACTGAGTGTTCAGGGCCAGGCCCCCTCTTTAGCCTCTGTGGAGGCTGTCGACTAGTCCAGTTGTGCTTAGAGTTTTTTCCTTTTAATACAGCCATCTGTTCTTCTCCTCACTAGGGGTCCTGTTCGTAGCCAAATGGTTGTGTTGCCTTCATATTGCATAAATCCCAGAAAATAGATCAGTGGTGCTTTCCTAGTATCTCTCCCCATGTACCAGACTGGTCCTGATGGAGATCTGTTTCTAAGGCATTCCCATACTTCTGTGGCAGGTCACTGCTGAGTTTAATGGAGAGTGAACTTACACTAACACTTTGGATGAAAGCTCTCCTACCAAAATGTGACTTCCAGGAGCTGAGAGGCAGTGCCTCTTCTGAAGTGGGAGCCTAGGCAAATGGCAGGCACAGATCCTGTGTGCTTGACAAGCACTGTTCATGTTCTCTGGTCTATCAAACTCCCTCTCCCCGTTTGCTTTGTCTGCCTCCTGTGTCTCACCTCACAGCTGCAACAAATCTTGAAGTGCCTCAGGCAGGGATGTCACCACAGTGCAGCATTTAGGACCCTCATCCTTGAGCCAAGGGGTGCCAAAGTAGGACACTACAGCCGCTCAGGGATGAACGTGCGGTTGGGTGAGGCTGCCAGCAGAGCCTCTCCAATTTATCCAGCTGAAAGGCTGGCATCGTATTCTCCACACAGCTCCTGAAATGAGGCCACGCCGGAGCAGGAGGCTAACAGCAAAACCTAACCCCGCGTGGAGCTGAAGGGCTGGAAGTGGGTAGGGAAGCCAGGCAGTGCTCTGGCTGTGGCTGGCAGGGGGAGCGGGGGTGAGTCACGAGGTAGCAGAGCCCCATGAGAGCCGGGGCGCCTCTCCTTGCCCTTGCCCTCCGGCTGACACGGCAGTCGGCTCTGCTTCCCGGCTGGCTGCGGCACTCGCAGCCTGCAGAGACCTGCTTGTCGCATCGAGTGTGCATGCTCTGCTCTTTATTTCTCCCTTTCCACGCTGCTTCTCATCTCTTATTCATCCTGCAGACTCTCTGCCCCCGTCTGCATCTTCTGTTCAGCTCCTCCTTTCTCTTTTCATCTTCTTCTATTCTCCTCCATTCTTTTCTCACCCTATGCCTTTCACCTTGTCTGTCTTTCACGCTTCTTCTCTGCTATAGAGCTCTTCTCCTGCTTCGTGCACCTCCTTCCCTGGGCTGCTGTCTCCTTTTTCTCCCCCACTCTTTTCCCCCTTTGGCACTCTGCTGTCTGGCGAGTTTCTTGAATCTGTTCACTTTCAGACGCCACTCAAGGCTTCCTATGCTACGGGGCAACATAAATTATGTATCGCTCAAATAACTGTCTTACCAAATCTATATTAAACTCCCTCGTTAAGTGTATTTATGATTGTGAATTGAAGGGATCCAGGAATCAACTGGCAGGCTGCAGGGCTGAGCTGGAATAGAAGGTGATTTTTCTTTTGCAGGTAGCTGGGATGAGGGCAGGGTGGGAAAGGCAGTGGCAGTGGTGGAGGAGCCTCCATCCGTAGCTCAGAAGCAGTTGGTGTGTTTGGGGCCCAAGAACTGCTTGGCACCAGCAGAGAGTAGGTGCTGAAGTATGATCTCTGATTGTTGAACAGAAGCAATTGGGTGTGTATGTGTGGTGGGGGGACAGCTCTTTGAATATATGGAATTGGGAGTGCACTCAAAAGGATTAGTGGGAGCAATTATTTCCAAAGTCAGGATATAGAAGCTGGAACCTGTTCAAGTCACTAGTGTTTAGTGCCCAGAGCAGTTTTATCCCAGTGTTTTGGGGGAGGAAAAAAAAAAAGGTGGTGGGAGGGAAGCAGAGGAAGACTAAAAACAGCTTTACAAGAAAAAATTCAAAGTAGGTTAGCAGAGAAAATGAGTTTATAAAAAATGGAAGAGCAGCCGGGAGGCACAACAGTAACTACTGCATTGTGCTTACAAAGCTAAACACGTTAAGATGAATAAATCCCCAAGCTTGGATGGCTTATGGCCCAAAATATTAAGCAAAGCTGGGCTTGATCGCAGGCTGCTGCCAGATCCAAAGAGCAAATGTGTTCATATAAATCATTTTAATATAAAACATTCATAAAGCAAGGTCCTAAAACTGAACTTCTACCAAGTCTCAGGGTGTTTGTATCCAATGCTGAGGGGTCAGGTTGATTTCTCAAACGGAGGGAACATGGTAACAGCTGTACTGGATCAGACCAAAGGTCCAATTCCCCTCTGACTGTGGTTTGTAGCAGATGTTTGGGGGGAGGAGGGGGAGAGAAGAGAGAAGTCTTAGAATGGGGCAAGCATATAGCAATGGTCCCTTGTGCCCTGTAAACCAGTGACCTGTAACTCTGTATTCAAAACTGACCCAGCCCTGGCCTGATGTTGCTTTTCGTAGGAAGAAGGCCAAGGTTAATTCGTCGTTTGCTGTGTGGCTCGGGGCATCCTACTTGCTCTCCCTGGATTATAGTTTTCCCCATCTTTAAATTAATAAGAATGTTCCTACGGGTGATGTGTAGGGAGAGAGAGAGAGGGCCAAGATCTACTGCAGAAGTGCAATATGTGCCTCTGTTGTGTACAGAATACACATGGACTGAATTCATCATGCAGGTAAAGCCACTGAAACTGATGAAATTAGGTAGGGGCTTGTTTTTTCTTCTTCCCAGGGTGATTTACATTTTGCAGTATTTCCCAGGTAAACCTCTCTCCAATTCACTGGAGTTGGGTTCATCTGCAGATTTTGGCATTGATGTGCCTCTGGACACCCTCTGAGTGCTCGGGGCTCTCCACGGAAAAGAAGCTGTGGGAATCCAAGTGGAAAAAAGGAAGAACATGACCAAGGGTTTCAACAGAGGCAGTTCTGATGACATTGCATCCATAAACAGTGGAACTCAAGGGTTTTGGTCTCTCCCACACCCAAGCATATGCACTGGATTAAGTTTCAATCCTTCTTTGAGAGACAAAGCACTGAGCAGTTTGGGCCTGCATTGCTGCAGCATGAAGCAAGATCGAATCAAGAAGATACTCAAAAAAAAATACCCACTAGGGAATGCAGCTGGTTTTTGCCTGTATCCCATGGACCGTTGGAGATGTCTCCTTAGGCATTCTCCAGAGGTAACGAAGAAGAGTGAGCTTATTTGTGCAAGACAGCTCTTGAAGATGGAAGTGATTGGCAGATCCTCTTAGACCTATCTGGTGGGAACCATTTACAAGGTCAGAGCTATAAAGCAATGGAACACACTCAGTGAAATGCCTTAGAGGCTTAGAGGTCCCTTCTGAGCAGCTGAGGTTGAGCTTTTGCCCCTCTGAGCCCTGTAAGCAGGTAAGGTGTTGAGCACAACGGCTCTTTGCTCCTCTTGTCTTGCAGGAAAAATTGTCACTGTAGTTTAAGTCAAGAAGGAGTTACTTCAATTGCAGAGGCAAGGGGTATGTCCCACAAGGAGGGGGTGCTTCTATTTTCAGAGTCAAGTGGCACCCAGACACCTCATCACATCATGGGTGTCCCGTTATGACAGGCATGAACTTGCTTGGGAGCACACAGGCTGCTGCAACAGAAGTAACCCAGAATCTGATCTAGTTTTCTGACAGATGCAGCATTATCTCCCTTCCTTCAAACTGCAGCTTGCTGAGTCCTTGCTCGCTGTTGGAATCAAGGAATTCCACGCTTTGGCTCTTCCTTTCTCATTTTCCTCTTTCATTGGCTTTGTGTGTCTTTGGTTTGGGGGGGGACACAGAAAGTGTTTTGGGGGTGATATTGCTCAGGAAACGTTCAGGCTTCTCTGCAGTCTTGCTGCTGTTAGCTAAAGCTCTGTGAATCTGAACCAACAGGAAAATCCAGATGGGGTCAGGGTGAGTTTTGTACCAGAACCTGTTTTTTTGGCCGTATGTGACAGAAGCCTGAAGTAGACAAAACCTTGAGCTGGAATTGCCTCACATCAAAAGGCGCACACAAAAAAAGAAAAAAGGTCTCTAGTTTGTAAAACTGGAGATATGAGAACAGTCTTGTTAGGCTAAAAAAAGGGGTGGTGGTGGTAATTCTTTAATTAAAGAAATGGTTGGGTGAAATATTAATTTTAAAACCAAAGTGTTCACAGCAAGTCTATTCCTTCAATCTTGGTGTCCCTCTCAGCAACTTCCATGGACTACCTGCTGTGTATTAACCTGCTGGTCTCCTTAAAGTCCCCAAAAGAGTCTTCTCCCTGATGCTTGCTAAATCCTCTTTGGAAGGCTGACCCTGACAGTGGGAGAGAGTGAATGAGTTGGGGACAGCAAAAAGACTGCAGGGAACAATCCTTTGATTGTTTTGGGGGGTTTTTTTCCTGGTGAAGATTTTTCCAAACCCACCCTGACCCACTGAGATCTCCTTGTCACACAGAGGGTCCAAGGTCTAAAATTAAGCCCCTACAGAGGCTCGGCAGGACCTGGCATTCCCAAGCAAGGTTTTTGTTGTCACTAGAAAGCACTGGGACCCAGGGACACAGTTAACTGGGTCACCAAGGGAGCCCTTCTTATGTTCAGAACAAAGGAAGGATCCAACACAACGTGCCCTCGAAACCCTGGTGCAGGAGGAAAATCTGAGATCAGCGGATCTAGTGTCGTGTTGCTTTATATGAGTTTAGCAACTTGAGGGATCAGAGTTGGGAAACTTTGACTCTATTGTTTCTATTAATAATTTAATTGAAAGCTGGGCCAAGGCCCTGCCTTAGGATACAGTACAGTAAAGCTCAGGGAGGAGGTTTAAGGTGGTTATAGAAGAATGGAAGGTTTTCCTTGGTAATTAAAAATATTAAGTTTGGCTTCCCCTTGTATTCCTGGAGGAATTTCAAGGGTGGGGTCACTCTGTTTGCATTTATAACTTGCTATGTTGACAGAAGAATTCATAGGATGAGATTGTTTTCCTTTTTCTTCCTATCCTTCAGTGCAGCTTGATGGTGCTGCAAGAACTAGTCATGCTAAGTTCAGGGCAGTGATATAATGGGTTATAAAAATGGTCATGGGTGTATCAGTATGTCGAACATAAATTGTGAATTGCTGTTGGGCAGAGATCAGAAACGAAACAGCTGGTGGACAATAATATCTCCAACTTCTGAAACATGGTACTGGGGCTTCCCTGTCCAACTTCCATTTAGTTCAATCGAAGTTAAACAATGGAAACATCTATCTTTGGCCATCACCACTTAAGTTCACAGTATTAAATTAAATTATACTCTGAAAGTGTGGCCCTGAAAGCATCACTATTAAGATACTTTATAAGATCAAAGTGACGGATTTGAAGAGCCTGGAACAGAATTTTTTCATAACAGTAGGTAATTGGCCTGTTCCTGCTGGCAAACTGGATTAAGTAGTTAATGGTAAACTGAAATCATCAGTCACCGGTGCAACAGGGGGACTGTGTGAGAAAATCAGCGCGTTGCATTTCAGCTGGGGGCTGCTGGGGAGAATAAGGTGAAATCAGATGTTTCAGAAGTCAAATGAGAAGAATGAGGCATACAGGAATTCAGCGGGGGAGGAAAGGACCTCTTCTGGGTTTGCTTTTTACTCGTGAGTTTACTTTGTGTTGGCCTCCGAGCCCGAGTGGTGAGCGGATGCAGCAGGAGAGCTATGGCCCCCTGCCTTCTGCCTTAGGGGGCTCCAGAGGTTGGTCTCCCTCTGGTGTCAGCTCCAGCCGCTGCCACCTTCCTGTCCTGCTGGGTTCAGGGGCTCAGCTCTGGGATCTCGTGGCCCCTGTTGCAGCACCCGATTGTAACGTCTTCCTAAACCCTAGGATCTGCTCTCTGCATTTACTGGGGGGATGGGGACAGGAGAAATGGCCAAATCGGATGAGATAATCTGCAGGTGGTGCTCAGTCATAAACACAAAGGCTTGCTCCATCATTAAGACACTAGCAAGACTTTTTGCAGTGTAATTGGTTCTCCTTTGCCTCTGCTGATATCCTAGCAGTTTTTCTTCCAGTGGATTACAAATTTAGATAGAACCATGACTAAAAGGGGTTATATATGCTTTGTAGATGGTCCTAGGTTAGGAGGTATTGCAAAAGTGCATTGAATAATTTGGAAACTTCTCTGACCAGCTGCACAGCAGGGATTGAAGTCTAAAGGCAAGAAACGAGTTCAGAAAGCAGAGTGCTTTGGTCTTCAAAGATGCTGATATAACTCGTTTTAAAAGAATGCTGCAAGAATCCATGCAGCAAAAGAAATATGCAGTAACTGTAGAGCTCTCACTTCCTCCATTTCCTCCTACTAATCATCTGTTTTGGAGTTAGTTTTATGCTTTTTTGTTGTGTTGAAATAACACAAACGACCCTGAACTAAGTTGTGACTGGAAGATAACAGAGAAACGCTTGCAACAAAGCTTGGGAGGGAAGCTCTGTAAAAAGGGCTACTTCAGAAGTTGGTCATGCATGTAAAACTGGTCCTTATTAAATCTGATATATTTTTTAATGGTTGTTGTAGCCCTAGATTGTATTCTTCTGAATAGTGGCTACAAACCATGTGACACATTCTTCCCATAAAATTTCTCTTCAGTTAAAACTGTCTCTCCTGCTTTAACACTGCATGCCCTGAATGTCAATAGTAGCCTCCTGAAGTCTTAAATTTCTCTTCCCTGCACTGCAGGGAGGGTACCACAGTAGAGCTTGGAGAAGTATTATGTTTTGGGATCAATTTCTCAAACAGCTGTTGCTGTGGCTGGTTCAGTTTTGTGTAAAAGGAATACTAAAGATCAGATTAGAGAGTGTTTTAGAAATAGAATTGGCCTTAACCTAAATTCCGTGCAAGCTCAGTTGCTGATAGCACACATAAAGCATAAACTTCATTCTCCTATTTCAGATTTTAAAGCAATGATTTAGAGAAATTGTGCTGTGAAAGGAGTCTTCCTCTACAGCCTTAAATGGTGAAGGTCTGTTTGTCTCAGATCTGGTGGGAGAAGGAATGTACACGATCGCTTTCTACCCCAAGACATAGCTGAAAAAGCTTGGGGAACCACATCTCAAAAACAGACTCTTAAGGTGTGTCTGAGAATGGGGCTTGATGCTTCCAAAACTACCGAAGCCCTTCTAGGTTATTGAATGGAGATGAGTTAGTAACTATTCATGGGCTGCTAAGAAAGCTCGTGTGGCTGACGTCGTGCTTGTGAGCAGGCTCTGCAGGCAGCAGATGTGTGGGGAGGAAGATCAGGTGGCTGGTTCCTGGTTCCTACCTAGCTAGTGGAGCCAAGGTGTCCTGTATGGGTTTGTCTCTGATCACAGCAGCAGGACATCAGACTCGTGGCTGCTACCCACCCAGTTCAACTTTCTGTCTCGCTCATGGAAGCAATAACTGATTTATAAATCCCCCACTTCAAAATTAATAGTGGTCTCTCCTAGCCTTAAAGCTAAATGTTGGTCCTTTTAATGAGCCCAGCAGGGCTGGAACTTCTAGTATAACCACTGGGAACTTCTCAGCCACAGTACTTTGTGTAGGCAGCTGTTCCGGGCCACAGTGCAGGAAAATACTGCCCTGTGAAAATTATACTGTCTGAATCTTTCTAGTCACTTGAGAGGAGGTGGGTGGAAATAAACCCCAAGCTTCATTATGCTGATGTATCTGAAGTGTCACAGGAAGTGTTTTGCATCAGGGGAGCCAAAGCAACATTTAAGCAAATGGCTCTGGGGTGGCCTTTTGCCTGGAAGTGGCTTCAGCCAGGGACCTGTTTGACGTGTACCTGCCTCGATGGCCAGCTGTGTTCCTCCTAAAAACTGTGGGGAAGAAACCTTCCGCTGACACCTAGGGGGAAACAGGAGCAGGCAGTCAGTGGGCAGCCCCCGGGGTGTGGGTGTCTGTCCAGAGATGCTGATTAATAACTCCTGTTGGCTTTGGATTTGGCATGCTTTCAGCATTTGTGTGGATTTGAGGTGATCTTCTCTAGTGTAATTAATTAATTAAGAGACACATTTAATTAGGCTGCTAAAATAAATTAAGAGATTTGGAGCCCAGTTCAGCTGAAGCTGTGCTTGCTTTGACAACCCAAACAATGCCTTTGAATCAGTTTCCTGTGAATTAATCCCAGTCAAGGAGTTTCCCTGTTCAGTATCCTTGCTGATAACAGAATTATATTCTGGAGGGAGAGTGTTAAATCGGTACATTGGAGGGGGGGAAAAAAAACCCCAAAACCCTTCTTAGGTTAGACAACTCTGCAACTATAAACTGGTCACTGGGCACACCTAGTAGTTGTGAGAAATTCATCTAGTGATGTCTAAGACTATAGCAGCAACTGTGGATGTTCAAACTGAATAAATTACCGCTGACAAGCCGAGAGCTCAGATGGACATTCAGATCTGTTACAGAGGTCACATCACTCAGATGTGTCATATCTTCGTGTGGAAAGTGAGATGAGACATTCAAACCGTGGCCAGGAAGGAATTTGGGAACGGTCATTGTCTCTGGCTGTGCTGTCAGCTCCACTCCAGCTGCTGATACGGCACCCGCACTTTTGAATTTGCATTCTCTTATCACTGACGCACTGGAGGGTTTGGCAGGTGATTCATGTGGACCGATTCACCATTCATCCTGGGTGAAGTTTGCAGCAAAAGCTGTTATCTTTGGTGTCGTATACGTGTGGGGAAAAAAAAAACAACCCCACAACCCATGATCAGATTCTTTCCTAGCATAAATTTTCTTTGCTGTGACCTACAGACATCTGCCTGTGAAGCTCGAATTGAGATTTTGTTCTGTCAGTTCATGTATCATCATATCACTTATCTCTGTGTTTATTCAGGTTATGGATTAACTGAGCAATCATTTGGCAACACCCTGCTCTCTGCTGCTTCCAGTCCAACTTGGTACACCTGCATGGTGCTATGTGGGGCTGCGCAGCCTTACTGACTTGCTAAATCAGGGATTTCCACAACCTGCTATCTGCTGTATTGCTTAACTTTCTTTTCTCTATGCCTTTGGTGCACATGCTCATACCCTGCAACAGCAAGTCATCAGTTATGACAGTTACACTCAGTTCATGATTTTTTTTTTTTAGGTATCAGCAAACAGATTTTTCTGTTATACTTTTTTTTTTCTTCTTTTTTTTAAAGGAATTACTGANTTTTTTTTTTTTTTTTTGTGGGGAGCTTATCTGGGGCAGAAAATCCCAGCAGCTTCTCCCTTTTCAAACAGTTACTTTTGAGGGAAGAACTGTGGATTGACTCCTCAGGAGGAGGAAATGACCTGCAGTAAAGTTCCCAGAGTGCCAGCGCAGCTGGTGGCTTTGAAATGCCAGCGAGAGCTGTGCTAGGGCATCCTCTGTACTTTCTTACAGACACCAGAATAAGAGCCACAGACCTCTCTGAAGGGGTAGGAAGGCCCCTGTGTCAAAAGCTCTATTTCTGCAGCTTACATCCTTCAAGCAAGGAGATTGTTGCACAAGTGGCATCACTTTCCTGTTCCTTGAGCTGCTGTGGGACTTGTGAAGGCTTGCGTCCCACGCAGACTCCACTGGTATTAATGCAACATGTAATTGATTTTTGTGGTAAAAGAAAAAGATGCATCCTACAGCCTTGTGAGTAAAGAAAGGTCTATTCACTTAACAAGGAAGGAATCCAAGGCACACAGACCTGGAGCACCCCGGAGTGATCAGCCACTTTCCCAGAGCCAGCTTACACTATCATTCTGCGTGTTTACCTTCACAGTACAAACAAAACAGAGGTGTATTTATTGACGGGATAAACAGGTACACTTCCCTCCCAAGAAACCAGTTTGGTAAGTCAGCCTGGGTGTTGACAGGAGATGGAAGGAAATAATTATAAGAGACTGTGTCGTAGGCACGATAATTAGCCATGTGGTTGGTACCAAACAATAGAGGCTTGTGCGGAGCCCAGGGAATGTAGAGATAATTTTACCTCTCCAAACAGGAGGGTATCAAGCTGTGCTTCCCTGCCTGGGAAGTAGGTCAAGAGGAAGTGCACTTTCAATTCATATTCATCTCATAATTATTTCACGTACCCAAGAACAGTATTTCTGTCAAGGGGAAGATGCCTCTGTGGCCAGTCTCATGGAAGAGCAATCCTCCACTCAAAGCAACAGCATGCACGTCTGAGGCTCTCAGCACAGGGGTCCACCAGCACTGCCTTCCACATGAGCTCTCATTGCACATCTGCTCTTAGTCCTGACCTTGCCGAGCTCTGCAGTCACCCCAGACATCAGCACCAGTCGATCCAGAGTGCACGACCCCAGCACGGGAGTGCATCGCTTTGCATTTGCCGATGGAACCCAAACCCAGGCATCACATGTTGTTGCTCCTGGTACTAAAGCAAACGGTCACCTTTGCGTGGCACAGCTGGAGAAGCAAGGGGTCCTGGCACAAACGTTATACCAGGATGTGTGCGTTGAACAGGAGAGCGTTACAAAATCTCTCTTGATTCTTAGGAGTGGAAAAGAGAATACTTTGACACATGATTTGCTTATTTTCATATATAAGAGAGAATGAATTCGTAAACACCCTTTGGAGGTCATCTGGTCCAATCCTCTGCTCAAAACTAGGCCAATTGTGAAGATACCTGATGTTCCTTGGGATCACATCAATGGATGGAGTCTGCAAGACTCCTCTGAGCAACCTACTGCAATGTTTGACCACCATCAGAGATTTGGGTTTTTTTTCTTAGAGGTCTCAAAGGTGTGTTTTAAGGATGGATGTCAAAGGTTAAGTAAGGATGAATTAGTATTAGTCAGGATTGAGAACAAGTGTTGTATAGTCACCCACGGTACCTGTTCTTGGGTTTTTGGTATATAATAACCAATATATATATATATACCTTGTGGGGATTATATACAGAGACAGAAATATAAAGAAACAAGATTTCTGAAGTAGAAGAGAGTCTTTCCCAGAAAAAAAAGCCGAGCACCTATGTTTAGTTATATTTTCCCATGATCTGAAGGAATGGGTGAAGGAACAGCAAGTGGGGGGAAAAAAAAAAATAAAAAGCCGAGCAACAGTGTCTTAGAGAATTATGAGAATGTGACAGCTCTAATTTAACATTCAACTATAGACAACTGTAAACATGAGATTTAATAGGGCCACTCCAATTTGACAAATCTGTTTGTATATTAAAAAACAATATACGTAGGATGTGAAATACACTGCAGCTTGAAAGCAATGTGCTTTTTAACAGTAGCATGATCTCCACAAATGCTACTTAGTAATGTTTCTTTTTTAAAAAAATGACCTAATTTTTAAAAAAGAATTGCCAATAGCACAGAAAACCAAATCTGCTGCACCAAATTGTGTATGTTCCAGATCTTTTTCTGTAGTAAAATATTTAGTAGCTAGTTCTATTCTCTGCCCCAGTTAAACAATTTTTTTTTCAAAAAACTTTCTTGGTTTCACTATAACTGAGAAGTAGTTGCAGTATCATTTCATCACCGTGCTTCCAGGATAACTAAATTGAACTCCAGTGGAGATAAAACTGTATGGGTTTTATTTTAGTTTGGAAAGAGATTTAAAACTTTAAAATGAGCTAATAGAAAAGGCTGCTTTGATGGAAAAAACCTGACTCTTTTATTCCTGCTCTGGAATTACTTCTCTTGTAATATTATACGTGAAACACAAATCTCAGCCCTTGCATCAGTTATATGGCCTGAAGTAACAGTAACATGCCTGGGATGAAGAAGTCTTTTCCTAAGGTTGAGAACTGTAATTCTCACGACAGATCCCTGTCTGCTGCATACCCCAAAGCCCAGATTCCCTCTGATTTAATTTTTCCCAGCTACTAGACATTTTTATCTGTTTTCTGCTCTATTTGATTTCCTCACAAATAGCACTACTAAAATCAAGTAAGCAGCTATAATGTTGGAGCAAAGTTTGTATAATTTTTATCAGGAAGACTATTTTCCCAAAGTTTTTTTCTGTTTTTTCCCTCTTCCCTCATGCTGTTGAAGTAGATTTGAAAAAAAACCCCACACACAAACAAAAAAACACCACCTAAAGAAACAAAACCAGAAAAGCTGTTTAGGAGTTGTGCTTAAACATAGTTAGATACTCCTTTTATTTTGTGTTATCATACCTACCCTCCAATAAAAAAAAAAAAGTCTACGAAGAATTAGCTTTATATTCCTACCACATTTTTGGTAAACCAGTGCTCAACTGTAATCAGGACTCTAATCTTATAATCATTAGCCCTTTCAGTTCTAATAAACTTTTGTATCATCAGGAACACTTGCTCTTTGTTTCCTTATAATTCCCAAACTACAGCAAGTAACAGGAAGGGGGAGCATCAACCAGTCAGCTTCATTCACCTGTTGTTAGGTTTTTTGGGGGCATCTTTCACCAAGGTACTCCTAAATATCTGGAAAGATAATGCCATACCTTGGTGTTTCCCCCCAGGACTCCCCAGTCCAACACAGCTCACTGACAGCACATCTAATCATCACTGCTGTTAATAAATCAAAAGCTTCTGAAAGGCTTAATAGGAATGAGCAAGTATTCAGTATTTTAGAGCTTCCCTGAACTTCTAGTCTTCTTCATCTAATTTTCCCAGTAGCCTCTCATTTCTTTGGTAATAAATTTCTTTGTCTGAAACGTATCTTGAATAATTTTTGAACGGAGTAGAGCTGGTCAGTTCCTAGAAAAGAGACTGCTAGTGCAAGCTTAGTAACTCCTGGTAATGACTGAGTAATTAGACTAAAGGAGAACAGGAACTGAACCCTAGTCCAGCATATTCTGAAGAGACATTGAAAAGAATCTCCTTTCTTCTTGTTAGGATATTAAACCAAGAGCTTTCCATCTTGCTTCTAAATTGCCCAAGGAAAGACACAAGATTTTCTTTCTAGTCCGTTTTCTACATCTCTGTCTAGCCTTGTGCTTGATGCTCCCAATGGCTTATTTCACAAAGGAACCAGGAAAACCATGAATGAAAGTGGTTGGGAAGAGAAACTCAGACAGAAGTTGTGAGACTTAGACAGGAAAATGTGAATGAAAACTGGAAATTGTTCTAGGAAAGTTTACTAGATGACTAAACCCCACAATTTCATAATCATGAATAAGGACATCTTTGGTTAGCAGCACCTCCTTAACAAGTGAGGAAGTAAAGGCAGCTATTAAAAATATATCAGATAAATGGGGAAGAGGAGAAAAAAGAGGAAGGAGGCAACAATTATGTAAATGAGAGCCTGTGGAAATATAAAGAGGAGAAACACTTGAAAGGGAGCAAAAGAAACCTCTACCTTGCAGCCTAAGGACAGTAAGGTATTTTAAAGGATGACAGCAATAAAATTATTTCTAACAACAGTATATCTCACTTGCTTAGCAGAAGATAGTGAAAGTCTTAATGATTCAGGAACAGCAGAAATACTCAGTGATTCCCTTTCGTGTTTAGAAAGAATCGGGATGGTGTAATCAGGCATCATGGGAATGCAGAAGTACCTTCCAACTCTCCCGAGTAGCTATGAAAGATGAAAAACAGCAACCATAAAGGCTTAAAAACTAAACCCCAGCATGCCTAAAGAGCACCAGGTAAGCAAAAGAGCTGCACGAGGTGCATAGCTTTCTCTTGCTGACTTGTAAGGAGCCTTTGAGAAATAAGGAAGCTTTTGAGTCTGGAGGAGAGTTAACTCAGAGAGACGCAAAGACCTGGCTAATCCTGGCCCGGCTTCTTTGATAGCAGAGGGTGAATACTGAGAAAGCTCGATATGGATTCAACTAGGAGAGCAGTAAAGGGACTAAACCATATTATGCACAGTGTAACATGAGGCTTGGATTCTTTGGCATTATTTTTTTTTGTTTCAGAAAATCTTATTTGAAAATATTCATTGTGATACATGGTACCCTGCCAGGTTTATTGCCCTCTGCAGCTCTTTATCAGCCCCAGTGATGTGCTCTGTTGGCCAGAATTAGTTGGTGCTGTAGCTGGATTTGGCACCGATGTTGAGTGCCAGGGCTGGAACCATCCAGACAAGGATTGACGTGTTGACTGCTGCTGAGGCAGTTCAGTATTTTTATCTGTGCCTTTTCTTGAGCCCAAAGCAGGTTTAAAATAAGTGTTACAGAAGACCCTTGTAGGGAGAGGTAGCCTGTGATGGACAGCATGTGGGCCACGAGGCTACAAATATGGCTGAGGCAGAAACTAGGAGCAATACTTTTTAACAAATATCTATTCACATTTATTTGTGGATACAAGGAAGGCAAGAGGAGTTCATGTAACTTTGTGTGTCACAAAGTGAAATCAGCCTCAGTTTAAACAGTATGAGTAACTGAATTCTAATCAAGATGGTCATATGCCAGTTAACTTTGCCAGGCCAGTTTGCATTGATACTGCATGAAATAAGAGATAAAGGTTACTGTAACCATTTTCATAGCTAGTCTTTTCATTAATTGCTAGGTACAATACAATTATGAGCAAATACAGCTTATGAGCACTAAGAATGATACAACTGGAAGGCAGTGTTTCAGAAACGGATTTCAGGATCCTAATGGAAATGGAGCTGAACATGAGCTTGCTGAGGGACATGGCAGTTCTACAGTGACGACGGGAGCAGAGCTGTGTCCATAAGATTAATTTGTTTAAGATCACATTAGGATGAGAAACTTGCTCACAGCTGAGAAACCCATAAAATCTGGAGAGTGCACAGGAAAAAAGCCATACAAATTATGAAAATACTAAAAAATGCCTTCCAATGTGAATAAAAGAGATCCAGCTATCCTGTTTAAAAGAAAACTTAATTCAGATTTAATAAGTAGCATGGGGTCTATCTGGTACTAAACCACCTTTTTATTATTGAGGGAGAGAGTATATAAACCCCCCATAACAGGAAGCTGAATCGAGGTAAGTTTAAATTGAAAATGAAGACAACAAGATAACTTGCCAAGAGAGGGGGTAAATTCTCCATCTTTTGAAATCTTTAAATCAAGATGTGGCGCCTTTATATGCTCTAGTCAAATACCAGTTACTGGATTCAGTACAGAAGCAGCAAAGTGATACAGCATCAGCCTTGCACAGAAGGTGACAGTGAATAATTCAGTGACCCCCAAGGACTCATGAGTATCTGTTTCTCTTCCTAAACTTTTCAAACATATTGCTGCACACTGGTAAACTTGAGTCAGCTTTGGTGCTGATCTAGCAGTTGTTCTATCAACCCATGACACTGCGGGTATAGTTAGACTTAGTCAATTCTTGAATTTAATCAAGTAACCTGTGTAACATCTTTGTTCAAACAGCTCTGTGGGATCAGGATATTTATGCCAAAAAGTGTAAATTTAAGATATTCCAAAGCCAAGGGTGCTTACAGGGACCTTTCCATGTGATGATGACAAAGTACATTTCTCCTAGTACTGGATTTTTTTTTTTAAGGAAGCTGTATTTTCCCTGAAGTGACTTCTCTGAGTTTGCTTAGCTTCCTGCCAGAGAACAGCACACATTCTAAAATCCCTCCCACGTAGCTGTATTTTTATTGGTCTCCTCTCTATAAATAATCCAGCATGGCTTTAAAAGACAATAAATTGCAGAGTTAAATAAGGGCAGTGCATCATTTGGATCTGGTTATGGCCTGACATCACAAGTTCTTTTTGTTGGATTCATTCACCTAGCTATAACGAAAGCCCAGAGATATAAATGGTTGGTCAGCAGGATTATGCAAAGCCTAAATAGGTTTATGTCCCTTGAAAAGGCTGTGGAATTACACTAATACTGTAGCAGTTGCATGACGGGCTGGATGGGAATTGAACCACCTGAAGGTGGTTGATTGATTTGTCTTTCCCTGTCGTGGTTACTACAAGGGAACACAACTGTGTAAGAGCACCTGAAGGTGATATGTCCAGCTCTTGGCCTTGGTGTTACATGACCTTCCGTGGGACCTTTCAAGTGAATAACCAAGAGCACCAGAGGGATGGCGTTAAGTGTGGCTCCATGAACGTAATAAGTTCCTCATAAATTGAAAACACTGATGAATTAAGAAGACTTGAATAACTACTTAAAAACCCACTGCATACCAGTACACGTGACATCTTCTGGAGGTCAGACCTTAGCACGCAAAATCCATCTGGCTGCTGTGCTGCAGCTGAGCCTGCCCTGCCAAACTGTAGGTTACAAACATCTACAGAGATATCTGCATAGCTGGGGATAACATAAAAACACAGCAGCAGAGATACGGTCACTATCAGTCAAATCCTGACCCTAAACAATCCTCTGCTCCACTCTTCTACGCTGAGGCCACCTGAAGCAATGCATTAATGCTCTTGTGAGACTCCACCTGGAATTCTGGAGTCCCCAGCACAAGAAAGGTGTTGACCCATCAGGATGAGTCCAGAGGAGGCAACTAAGCTGATCACAGGGCTGGAGGTCCTCTCCTATGGAGACAGGCTGAGAGACTTGGGGTTGTTCAGCCTGGAGAAGAGCAGGCTCTGGGGAGGCCTCAGAGCACCTTCCAGTACCTAAAGGGGGCCACAAATGAGCTGAAGAGGGACATTTCACAAGGGCATGCAGTGATAGGGCAAGGGGGAATGGCCTTAGGGTGAAGGAGGGTAGGTTTAGATTAGATATGTGGAAGAAATTCTTTACTATAAGGGCAGTGAGGCACTGGAAATGTTGCCCAGAGGAGTTGTGGACTTCCCACCCCTGGAAGTGTTCAAGGCTAGGCTGGATGTAACCTGGTCTAGTGGAAGGTGTCCCTGCCCATGGCAGGGAGAGTTCCAACCCTAGCTAACCATTCTATGATTCTATGAAGACGTAAACCCTTTGAGAACAGATTAGAAGGGGGCTGATTCTTAGTATATGTGGCAACAGTGTGAGCAGTGGCTGGTTTTGGCTTGTAAATATCCAACCCTTGCCAGTGTTTACCTGTAACAACCTCAATTACATGCTCTAGCAACCATCACTGAATTTCTTGTAGTGTAGTTAAACTGTCCTGTTCAGCTGGAAAACACTTGCACCTCAACCAATAATTACATATAATTGATAATTACGTGGTAGATAACTGACTGCTTTTAGATCTTCCTCCGTTTTTCAAGATCAAGAAGGGGAAACATTTTATGCAGAAAATCTCGGTCCTCCACACAACAACCTCGTAAAACCTGAACACTTCTATTTTATTAATCAGTGCATTATAGGTGCAAAGCGTTTGTTCAAGATATCACGCTACGGAGTTCGGAATTTTCTCTGTGTTTACTAAGACCACACACTCAGTGGGTTTTACAGGGCTGGAATTACAGAATCCAGTGACTACAGACAGCATTGTGACAACCAGTGCTTTCACACTGAAGTCTTAACTACAGAATGTCCGAAGCTGATCCTCTGAGTCCCTGCAGCCTGAGGTGAAGAGCCAAGCTTTTCAGCAGAAAGCTGTAGCTGATCCAGACCTTGTGTGGCTCAGATCCAGAGGAGAGTGCGTAATATGCACTCGTTCTTTGGTTACATTCTCTTCGTTTTGTTCTGATCTGGAAGGATGGTGCTAAGTGCTTCAAAATTGTCTGGGAAAGAAAAGCTGAAGTGGAAAAATATCTATATTATGCTGAGAGAGAATGTTTCAACCCCTCCAACAATATTTTAAATGTTTTGCAACATAAAATACCGGGACGATCAAATGCAAAGTAAAGAGTTATTTCAAAGGGAAAAGATTAAATGTTTCATTCTGAAACATTTAGGTGGAAAACTTCCACAAAGTTTGGTGTTCCCAACACAGTCTCGAAAAGATTTATTAGGACTGTCCTTTTCCAGTGGAAAATGGTTCCATATCAAGATTTTAGTCTGACTAAAAATTATAGCTGAGCTGTTATATTGCTGCAAGTAAATGTTGACAATGCTTGTTCAATATTTCATCAGCAGCTCTTTCAGAACAGTGAGCTGCCCAGGGGGAAAAAATACGAAATCAAAAAAAAATCCCCCAAATTTCCTGTGAAATATGCATATGTCACAGTTGTCAAACTGGCCATAGCAACACCAGCATATATTTGAAAAGATGGACTTTTTTTGTTTCAAGAGGACTCTTCATTCCAAAAAAGACCATAAAATCATTCTAGAAAGGAAGAAAAACTGCCCATTTGACTTGCTTTGTAATGAACCCAGACTGTCCATATGTGGAGTCCCACTTGATAATGCTCATGTTCAATGGTTTACAGACCGTAATCAAAAAAGCAAATGGAGAATAACTGTTTGAATAGCAGCTGCTCAGGAGAATATTCATTAATTTACATCACAACTCAGCAATGTGGTTCAGAAAACACAGTCCAGGAGTTGGAAACACATTGGAAATGGTTTAAATTTTTTCTGGGTTTTCACCTTGGCAAAGATATCCATAGAAAAAAACCCTACTGGCTGATTGTGTAGAGACATTGAATGCATGCCACTGATGAATAATAGCATATATAGTGGACTCTGATTCCAAAAGAAATTTTAATGTGTTCAGATATGAAATTATGCTCTGGCAAATATTTGGTGGTTAGCATCTTATATTTTGTGGTCAAATGATGTCAGCCCCTGTGGACCAGCTGGATCTACAGAAAGAAGAATTAAGGGCTTGCTATCAAAAATACCCTGTCCCTGTGGGTAGTCAGGTCACTGGAATGTTAGCAAAATCACTTCAGTGCATCTCAGCTTTTCCAGCTACAGCTAGGGTAAGAGGTGGCTGCTACTGCAAACAGAGCAGTGCTTTTAAATAAGTGCTTTTAAAACTGCATTGAATCCCTTGGAGTACACCTAGAAACAGAGAGGAAAATGGAGAAGGCACTTCTTACATCAGCTGTATATTTGACAGTTAAATGAACAAGCAGCCCCATCTGGGCTTCCTGGTGTTTCTGGAGAGCTTGCAAGTCTGTACTCTCCGGGATATATCCTTGAATTGACTGAGAAATCACTGCCTCGTGGAAATGACATCTCCATATGAAAGAAGTTATGGCAGCTACCTGGAGAAATGCACAGAAAGGACCTTCCCGGCAATTCTTTTCCTTTGGGAATCCAGGATCCCAGAGAAAGACAGACCGTAATGAAATCTAATAGCAGTGTCCAGCACAAGTGGTTTTCATTCTATTCACTTCTCTCCATTCCAAAGACCCCCCAAACTGTTTCTGCTACCGTGGCAGGAGGTTATGCAATGTGCAGGTCTTACAGATGCATTTGAAAGTTCCTGAGTAATAAAGTTGCTGCTGCCCCACCACCATTCCCCCCGCCCCTGGCGCCCCTACATACCACGATCATATTTAGAAGGAGTTTTCAGCCAGCGAGTTGTTGCGTCTCGACACTGAGGACACAGAAGGAGTCGACCATTCCCCTGTGAATGTTTGCTGTGTCTCGAGGATGTCCCAGCTGAAATGATGTAACTATCTACTTTCAGCATCCCTTCATCAAAGTCAATCGGAAAAGCGTCACGTGGCTCCCTGTGGAACCCCTCACGATGGGGACACGGCTGCATGTGCCTTATTTGCCTAATGGCTGCCTCCAGGCCTGCCCCTGCTCGTGCTGTGCTCCCGTGCCCATGCTGCCACTGCCTCCAGGCTTATCATCCACCTCCTCTTACTCAACATCTCTGAATGTTTTCCGTGCTGCCAAGTGCTCTCGAAAGCTTTGGTTTGGTGCAGCCAGCCATCGCCCGTGCTTTTTATTTTTTTTTTTTTTAATTTTATTTATTTATTTACGAAGGAGTTCTGCAGCTGCAAAGGGATTAGCAAGTCTCGGCGGCATAAAGGATTGAACAAAATTTTGGGGGAAGCAAAAGGCTTATTTGGTGCAACCGAGTCAAAATTGGCATTGAATTTCATAATTCGGAACTGCTATCAAATCCGGTTCAGGCGGAAGGGAATCAGGAAAATAACACATTTCTACAGAACACTGAAGTCAAAGTTACTGACATATTTCTCAAATGCAAGTTATTAGAAGAAACGTTGTCTTAATCATGCTAAGATGAGCTATCACCCCAACCATGCAGCATTCAGGGACTAGACTAGTATCCAGCAGATGTGGTGGACTGGCCCTTGTAAATTATCTTCTTTCTACCATAAGAGTAACCTTACTAGGACTGATAAATAAGTAGGACTCACTGAAGTCTATTTTGGAGTTAGAAAGTGAAGTACTTTTTTTGTCTATCGTAAGTAAGATGGAGAAACCATTTTCATCTCAGTTCACGAGAGGTAGAGCGTGTCTCGATATTTGCAAAAAACCTGTGTGAACTGAAAAGCAGGGTACCTGTTAGGAACTCAAGTGAAAGACCAGAACAAAACTTTAAAAGAGTTCAGAAAGGCCTTGTAAGTGCCAGCTTCACGTGCCTCTGGAACGCTTCTTGCTTTGTCTCACGTGCAAGTCAGAAAAGGGAATTTATAATTTCAAGCTAAAGCCCCCTCAGTGACAACAAATAGAGTCAAAATGTGAATCCGCTTAGTAACCATGGGGAGAAGTCCCTTTCTCATAGAGTGGAGGTTGAAGAGTTCCAGATGTCCTCCAGGTTATAGGTGGAGGTATTGAATGTAAATCATGCCTTTCTTTCCAGCCTTTGTGGGTTTGGCTGGAGATGCAAATGTCCTTGCTACATCACACTTCGGATAGAAACGCTTCTCACCCTGAGAGAAGTTTTAAATCAGCAGTTTAAAAACCTAAAAGAAGATGGCTAATACCTATGTTTTTCTTAATTAGCAAGCCACAGTTATTGTGTATAACTAAATCAGAGCCTGGAGTGTGAATTTTGCAGGAGTTACAAAGTGATGATTAATCCCTAAATAAAGATTCCTCCCCTGTTCTCTAAACTCAGGGATGGTTCTTCCTCTTAACAGAGGAAAGGGCTTTGTTAAATTATGTTTGCTGAATCCTACTGGCAAATATTCTGGCTGGTGAAGACAAAAACTGTTATGCTATTAATGCATCAAAATTAATTATGCCAGTATAACTGGTTGTCTTTGGCACAAGTACAGGGCTTGAGGGACGAGACATGGTGCTGCCCTCTTTGTTACCGTGGTAGACAATTATGAAAGAAGTACAGATCTGGACTTGCATAACTCAAAAGCTGTTGTGACCAGATTGGAAATTTACAGGTTTAGAGTAAAATAAATATTCCTTCCTCAAAAGCTATCATTTAGGACCCAGAAGGAATCTGGCCCACTTGCAGGGGAAAAAAAATTATAGTTAAAAGAGCTGTTGTGCTGACTGAGGAATTTTTCACAAACCACTCTGAAAAATTCACTTGATATGCACTCATTCTGGTACAAGGTAGTAGGAGTAACCTGGGTGTGGCACCAGATGGGTATTTTTAGCTTGAATTTCCCTGGCTATATCTTTTATATTTGGGGCTGAATAGATAAGCAAAATGGTGAACTGCTTCTGTAAGACTGCAAAAAACTGTTCACCCTGGGTAAGATGGTACTCGCTGCTGTACTTGACATCGAAGCTTGGTCAAATTGTGATCACCTGTAAGTACTGCTTCAAACATGTGCAAGGTAAACAAATAACATCTGGGATATGGAGATACCTCTTCTACTTCCCAAGAGTGAAAAGCACCTCTTTTGACAATCCCACAGATGCAAAGCCGCAGAAGCTTCATTGGGAAATGGTAGGCAACGGTGAGCCTGATGCAGAAAAAATACCAGCAAAATACTCAGTAAGGTTTTGTGTCTTCTGACCACAAAGGAACTTCTTCAGAATTATCTGCAGGCCTAATGCAGTCCAGTAGTTGCAGCACATTTAAACAGTGTGCCAAGCAGGGTGCTCTTTGCGTGTGCCAGATGTAAGCAAGCTGTGATTTATGTGTGCAAGTGCCTCTACGAATACGTGCGCGTTAGCTCAGCCGGAATTTAGCGTGAGAGCTTTGGAAAACTTGAACCCTGAGTCTCGCTTCCCACGTTGTTTGTTCTTTCATATTAGAACAGGCTCTGCTTCTGAAAAGATACAGAGTGGAACTTCACAAGAAGCCGAGGAGATAAAAGTTTTAGCTCGGTAACAAACGGAGGTGATTGATAGTGAGTCATCTGCAAAGTTTTGAGGGCAGATTGGCTGGACGAGCAATCCCAAAACATTCTTGTAACACCACAAAAATCTCTCTAATCTCTGACCATAACTATAGGGCTGTTCAGAATCTGAAAAGACTCAGAGCAGTTCACTTTCTCAGGAGGTGGCTTCCAAATACAGCTGCTGAGACCAAGTTAGTAAGCTTTTAACCTGTGCCTAACAGCAGCAGTTACACATCTCTCAGCCCTGGGCAGAAACTGAGCACCAGAAGGAACAAGTGCACACGCTGTTGTGGGGGGGGCAAAGGCACTCCAGTAGTGGTGGCACCGAAGCTTCTTTTAGGATTCTGACGAGGTACCCTCTGGGCCTAGGACGAGCAAAACTGGACAGAGAAAATGGACTTGAATGCTGCAGTGACTCATGGCACTTGGTGAGCTTCTGTGTGTTTTGGCCTAGTGATAGATGCTGCTTCAAGCCAGAGGGAAGCCATGTGGGTATATCTGATAGTGAGTAAAGCATTATGCAGCTCTTAGTGGCTGTGATGCCTTGCCATCATGGTATGTTCAACCCATGAAAGCTATTCCAGTTGTGTGTCATCAGTTCTAATTGCCCCTCTTCATTCTTTTGTGGTATCGTAGGGTACAGCTCTTAGAGGCCAGAATTATTCTCTCTTCTGCATTTGTAGCCAAATACAACTGCTGAATTACACCAGTTATTTTGCTAATCCCCTCCCTGATTTGACTGAATTATCTCAGGAAGTAGCTATGGTCACCTATAAGAAAAAGTAAAACTACCATCAATAGAGTATCTTCTGCACGACTCTGAGGGTCACACCTTGTAGCTACGGGTGTGACCATTTGCCCTGGACTCTTAGCTATATCTAAGACTCCAGAGCAAATGCTCCTGCTATGAGTCTTGTGCTCTCTTGCATTCTGGCTTCCCTGAGACCCTGTTCTGAGCCAACCCACCTCATTTAGCTAAGCTAAATTTAAAAAAAA
>VXAY01007247.1:1236751-1278155 GCA_013399855.1 Oxyruncus cristatus | reverse complement strand
AAAAAAAGAAATAAAAAAGAAAGATCATTTTCTCTAGCTTTAATGAGCTGAATTGTCTGTGAGAAGGGTTTGGCAAATGGCAGCACAAGGACAAGGTGGGATGTGTCTCTGGGAGCAGGAGATAAGGAGGGAGCAAAGGGTCATAGGCTGAAGCGGAGCAGGGCTTCCCCCTTTTGGGAGCAGCAGACTATTAGATCATTGTGATATCTAATCTTTCTGGTTGTTAGTCATTGCCTTAGACCGGGGGTGTCTTGACTAAACCTCCGTTGCTATTGTTTTTATCCTTATGACACAGAGGAAACATGACTTGTTTCACATAATTCCCTCCATGTGAACAGTGAGTAGGAATTTCATGTCTCTGTGTGCTCCAGACACAGACAGTGACTTCTCAACAGCTTTTGCTGTCTGAGGAGAGTGCTGGGCTGGGAAATAAAAGAGATGATGACTCTGGAAATGGCTACAAAGAGCAAGATGTGATCCTCATGTGAAGTATACACTGAGAGACCCTGAGGAAAGGAAGCACTTATCTCAATAGATGTTGTCCTCTTAAGGTCAAGGCAACAACATTTGATGATATGCTTGTGCCAAAAAGTCATAAGCAATCCAATTCAGCCATAAAAGCTGTTAATGATGCAGTAGAAGCTGTATTTCCACTGCAAGTTTTGCCACTATAGCACCACAAGCAACATTTTTGCAGTATGTTATATGAAATACAGCCTGAGACTTGTATGTGGCCCAGAGTGATGCAGAACTTCGGGTTTTGTGAAAGGTAACCACACTGTGGAATTGTTCCCCTGCAGGGATGGGCTCACAGTACAAAGTGAAGGTCTGGATCCAAAGCTTCCAGCAGTTCACGAGCAGCCTACACCAGTCTCTTACTTCAAGTCCATAATTTTTCATATACTTATATATGGAAATATATATTTTTTTGAAGTCTAGACTGGTGTCAGAAAACATACAAGAGCGTGCCAAGAAGGAATTGAAGCATGGTATATGGAATTTCACATTAGAGTCAAGTATCTGTGAATGAACTCACCCAGTACTTTGTGTATTTGCACAGTGTAGTCTCTGGTTACCCGATTTGTGTACAGGTGCTCTAACTGTGTATGTGGAATGTCAGCAGTTGATTTACTGAAAACACCAAAAAATGTGTTACAATGTCTATCTAAGTTCACTATAAGGAATGCTCCTAAACTTGTCTGTACATGTGAACTCTTTTCTCTGTAGCCTCTAACCCTCCGTACCCAATAACCTATTTTCTAAATCAGTGAATCAGTGGCAACATCTACAGATCATCAATTGCATTTACCCCTCCTCGAGGAGCTCGTTCATCATTTGCAGAAGCCTTTTGCGACCCTCAGATAAAAGACACTTCATCTGTGTAAAATATTATTATTATTGTTGTTAGGCTGGTGTTTTCAGTGGGTTTTATTGGAACATGATGTCCTGCCAAAAGTAACACCCTGGGAATCTTTCAACAACTGTTCCTGGGTGTTCTGTAGATTACTGCTGTTTTCTCATACACTGTCCCTGGGAATTACATTCTCAGATTAGAAAAAAACGTCAGCCCTCTTCCCTCTGTGAAAAGAACTGCTGTTCAGGCTCTATATTAAAGGATTAGGGTAGTATTTTCTTCTGGTGACTTATTATTCAGGTTGTGTTTTGTTTTCTCATTAACCCCTTTGCAAAACAGGTTCAAAATGTAAAATAAGATTGAATGATCTTGTAGCATTATGCAAGCACTTTGCATAGCTGAGAATGGACAGTTGAAGGAAGACTGGTGGAAAACTGGACCCAGACATTCAGTCAGCAACTTTCAACCCTGCAGAGACAAAGAACCTTTAAGAGCTAACTTTATAATGAGTAGCTGTAGTACAGCATGGCAGAAATTAAAGGGAGGCCCAAATCCCCTTAGTGACAATTGTGTTTTTCAGAGATCTCCTGAGTGGATGTTGCTTTGGGAGACCTCTGGGAAGGGGTGTAGCAAATGAGGCCTTCCTAGGAGACTCTATTGGGGAAGCAAATACCCCAGGGCCAGAATAGGAATGGGAGGAGGTTAAAGCAGAATAACCATTTCTCTGACAATTGAATGCCCAAATTCTACAAATACAGTCCTGTTCTGAAGAAGGCGATCACATTCAGCCACTGAACACGTTAACTTTCTGTGGTGGGAAACAGAATCTTGCAGGAACTGCTGGTTCCTTTGTCACTGTATCTGGTGTTTAACATGTAGTTCCTCTCTTCAAGATGACCAAGGGACAAAAGAGGTGGGAATCACTGACGCAGAACAAATGCCCTGGATTTCAAGCGGGGTTCACTCAGTACGCGTTGTGCACCAGAGCTGGATTTTTATAAAGGGATGGCCAAAAAGCTGGGTCCAAAAAAACTCCCGAATGTTTGAGGAGGGATGAAAGAGTTAGGGAGGGGGAAGAAAAACCCTGGACCGTGTGGGGCAGACTAGGCACTGGGTGCCTGTGTTTGGAGGGCAGTTGTGGTGATCTTTACTTGGCATGGGCTCAGAGAAATAGCTCATGTTAGCTCCCAGTTCTAGTTGTTCATTGAAACACTTACACATAGCTAGCACAAAGTGACAGAGGAGTTTATCCCTATAGTTTATTCACTTCTGATCACACTTCTTTCTTGCTTTCTGCCTCCCCCAGCAGAGCTCAGCCCTGCTGGAGCAGCTCAGCTTTACTGTTGCACAGCTACATGTCATGCAGTAGTTCTGGGGTTTTGTGGTACTTTTTCGTGTGCTCACTACAGCTTTTTTTTTTTTTTTTTCCCTGAAAATAAAACAAAACCCAACAAAAAGAAATGCCAGTTTTTCCTCTTTTTTTTTCCTTATTCACAGTTTCTCACATTTTGTTTGGGCACCCTGATACTCTGTTTAATCCTGCTACTGGCATGACCAGAGAAGGTGGGCAAAAGAAACTTCTTTCCACCTAATAATATGATTATCATGACCAGTGACTCTTAATATATATTTATCTCTACCTGACAGGGAGATAAATATTTGGTGTGTTCATTACAATGATTTTACTCACTTCTTGACTCTGGCAACAAATAGTCTTGTTTTCTTTGGGCCTTTTGAAGACCTTTTACCTTGTAATCTATCTTTTGCCCTCCCTATCCCAATTTCATACATCATCCCAACACCTCAGCTCCTGCCGCACTTGAGTACAGAATGTGAATTTCCCTCTGCTCACATGTATCAACATGTTAGGGTTGATCGTGTATGTAATATGTGTGCCTTGGGCAAAAGGGAGACTGAATGCTGCTTTGTAACAGATACAATATTCCCCACAATTTTGGGTCCACAAAATATTATCTGCAGTCCAACCAGGAGGAGTCACAGGAGTCACTGCCCGCCCTTCACAGTGCACCAGAAAGTGAAGAGGGCCTTTAAAGGACGTCGGTCTTTCCACACACAGGTTATGGTCAGCAAATCACAGCCTTCTCTTAGCCTGTGTGTTTTGCTGGTCCTGACACAAACTTCCCACAAGAATTGCTCTCATTTCTGCTGAATCAGCCTTACAATTACACCCACTGAGCAGATGATAACAAGCGAAGAAGTACTTTGTCAGTGAGCAGGGTACAAATGTATCATCTGTATGGAATTGACTGATAGAGCTGGAGGAGTTACTTGTCTAAATGCTGTCCCTCAATTCTCAGAGAGGTCAAGAATACGACTAGAGACTCTGCCTTCTGATGTAAGGATGGCCACTGGGAGCAGTATCCTCCAGCCCTATTTGCATCAGTATATACCCACCATGTACTTCATAAACAGATTTATCATCCGTGGACACACATGTTTAATGTACAGGGTTTGTGGTAAAGTTCAGTGCTAGCTGCTCTTGCATAACTCCTTTGAGGTTCAGTTGGCTGAACTTTACTTTTTGTAAGTCATTTGGTAATATGTAAAACAAAAAAATGGGAGGAATACAAAAATGATGGTAGGCACACCAATAACAGACTGACTGGGCTCGGAGCTGAGAAAAAAGTTCTCATCAGATAGGAAAAAACAGGGAGGGGAATGAAGGAAGAAAAAAATTACTTTTGGATCAGAACAAAGAGGAATGTATTGTTATCATCCACAGCCACAGAGCAACGCATCTTTTTATTTTTTAGCTGTTTTTTGCTGTTGGTGACTACAGGGACACCTTTCCCTGCAGCTGGCCAAGCATCTGAGCCAGTTGCTCCCACAGGAGATATAATGTCCCTGTTTGTACGTGGTGTGAGTGAGGCAAGAGGAAGCGCTTTAGCACGACCCTGCTCCGCCCTGGCCATGAACACCTGAGTTCACCACCGTGCTGGCCCGCATCCGAATCCTGAGCCCGTTCCCCCACCCAGGGATCCACAAGAGAACTGCCATTTTGCCATGGCCCAGAAAAGTGACCACCGTAAGGCTGACCCCGTTCAGTAACTCAGGGTGACGGCTGGAGGTTTGTGGCTTGAAGGTAGTGCAGAGGGGGTTGGAAATGAATCAGAGGGCTACTCAACTCAGCATCACTAACCAAAAGCTAATTAAACTGGTAGCCACCAAGACCTGTTGCCATCTGCTCTTGAGCTGCCTGTCTGAGCTTGGTCCTGAGTTCAAATCTACGCGCAAAGATACAGATCTGCAGCGTGCCTGCAATGCTGTCCACATCAGAGATGGCTCTAGTTATCTCCTTTTTTTCATGGTCTCGGCAGCATAGCTGAGCATTAGATCAGCTCAGAGATGAAAAACACCTCTTGCTATACTTAGTAGCTCGGACTAGGGTGAAGTCAGGAGCTCCATCTTCTCTGGGTTCTGGGGACAGAGACCTCCAGGACTCTCAGTTCTCTGTATCTGTTCTCCCTATTTGGCTTACTAGCGTAGTCTGTGATTTTGTAGAACACAACCCGCCGGAGTTCTCTTCTGGGACTGTGCTCCTCTTTTTTTTTTTTTTTTTGTCTCTCCTTCATGATTTGTTCCCTATACTCAGATAAATGGGTTTCGGTGGGCTTATTTTGTTGTGGGCTTTAATTCTTCCTTTTTTTTTCATATTTCTGGGATGCTGAAGACATTGCTTGCTCTGAGTGTACGTTAGCTTTTTCTATTTCGATAGGCCCGTGACTCTTGCCTGCGAGATCTCTGTAGCTGCACCTGTGTATAAGTAGTTTTCTCCCTCAAAATCCATTGCACCCTGGCTCCTCATGTGAGAAGGAGGTAAGAGGGGCTTTTGTTGTGCTGGTGGACTTTGCCCATCCCTCTCTGGATGTGAATAGGCCAGCATTATTTCACAAGTGCTAAATCCCCTCACAATGGTTTTAAATGGTTGAGCTGCTGAGCCAGCTGAACAGCAAACACCAGAGGGGAAACCGCATTTCGTGAGCGCTTCAGATTCCTTCAGACTGTACGTGGAGCCATTAAGAGCAAAGTAAAAGCCCTTTGACACAACTCCCTTCGGTAACCTTTTCACAACCACATGCCAAAAATGGGGGCTGGCTAAGGAATTGGTCCAGAGTCAACTCCCAAGAATCTAGTACATGAAGATGAAGATGGAGTTCAAATCCGTTTCTGTTCAAAGAAAACGCAGCATATTATATTTTCTTGTAGCATATTATTCCTTTGCTGGATGTCTCTCTGAAGAGTGTGGATTGTCAGTCAAGGTATCACCATAGGCAAAAGATGAAAAAAAAAAACTGGGTGCTTATGTTATGCAGGAATAGTTTTTATTGTGTTTGTATTTGATAGTTGTTCACCTTATTTTTTGCAACTAAGCTAAGAAGAACCCAGATTATGTATCTCACGGTCTTCTGATAATCACAGGATAACTAGATCTTTAGCTAACAGAATTAGCCAAGAAATATTCAAGAATCCAAGCAGTTATCCCATTGCAATAAGATGGATGAAGGCCTGTCTAAAGGAGCTGCTATTTCTGTCTCTGTCCAGACATATTCCCTAAACGAGTTCTTTCACAATGATCTGGGTTAGCTTAGACACTCAGTAATGGAGGTTTCTTAGCCCAGACAGTCTTGATGAAGTGATTACTTCGAGCAGTTGCATCGAGGCAGTAATAATAATTGATGGTGGTCAAGAGGACAAATCTCCCTGCTTCAGCTTCAGTCAGCAAAAAATGTGTGGCCACAGCCTGAAATCACACAGGGACATGCAGGAACATTTCATCTTGATTCAGCCAGAAGGAGGTGCAAAGTTCAAGTTGAAGAGTTGCATCGAGAGCCTCTATGGTCATTCTGAGTCAGAATTTGTGTGTAACACGGTTTAGCTTGTTTCACTTTGGCTTTGGGGTTTGTGTCCTACACCAAGGTGGTTGAGGATGACTCTGGCTCCACCAAGAAAGAGGTTCAAACACAGCTGTGTGCCTGAACTCTTCAAAGTGTGTCGAAATTTGTTTCCAAATTGATGCTGAAGCTAATATTCAGCAGGGAAGGAACTGTGTGTGGTCTCTTATTGACAGCTTCAGTTAAAGCTCTTCTTTACATTTTGTGAAGTAACAGAGTGGTCTCTAATGACTAAAATAATCTTTAATGGTTTCTTCGAAATATAATGGAGGCTAAGAATTTAGCCAGTAAGAAGCAGCGATGAAACCACAGAACACACAGCTGCTCCATGGCAATCCACCCATCCAGAGATCCCCCCTTCCTTCCTTCCTGCTTCTGTCGCTTTCTACCTGTGTGTCCTTGGATACATCAGTGGTCATTTAGCTGTCTCTGCCTTGACTTAATGTCTGTAAAATAGTCAGGAAAACACCTCTTGCTCCACGTGGAGATTGTGAAATTAAATTCACTGATATTTGTAACGTGCTTGGAGAACTAGGGGCAGCAGAACTTGGTTCTCACACAAGTCCTGGGAGGGTATTGCTGTGCTGTTATTTTCTGCAGAAACATTCCTTCAGTAAAACATAGGTTACAGAATAAGGCTTGGCTGCCCTTTGGCTCTTGTTAGATTGGTAGGAGCAGTTATTTTTCTCACATAATGAAGGTCTGTGGTGAATCTGGGCCTTTTTTTTTAAAATCTCACAAAATATTATTTGGAGATACATGACTGCAAGAGAAAACTCCAGCAAATAAGAATAAATACTGAGGGGAAATAAAGGGGAAAAAAAAAAAAGAGAGAGAGAGCCTGAACAATCCACAAACCAGTACATCATCTCATTTTCTTTTTCTCATTTCTCTAAACCTGCCAACAGGATTCCCCGAGAATTTCCAGCACTCACTGAACCTTGACCCAAGCGGCTTCATGAGAAATTTCTTCCCCAAGGGTTATTTTGGCTAGAAAGTTCTATGATCCTTGGTATAATGGTTTTCACAGCTGTAATTACAGAGTCACATATCTGATTCATGTAATTTGACGAGGAATTATAGCTTGCCTAGTTCAAAGGAGTGTGTCAAGGTGTATGGTAACTGGTGATGTGAATCTTGCAGCATCTGCACACGGGCACTTCCATCGTTCTGGTGTCCAATTCAAATGTCTCTTACTTGTTTACATACCCGAGGCAGTCTGGATTACAGTAGTAGAGCTCATTTCTTGCATTGCCTTTTCTCAGAGGCAGTTTTATAAACATTTGACTCACAAGCCAGGGATGGGGAAACGGCAGTGAAAATGCCCATTCGCCCTTTTGTACTTGGAGAAGCTCACACCTCTGTGTGTGGTTATTGCATGCCTCCAGCACTGCCCATTTTCAGTTCTCAGAAGAGAGAAACATAACAAATTAATACATATTTTATAGGAAGAGCTGAGAAATGGTGACTTGGACTGAAGGCTTCCATTTTTAGTGGAAGCCAAATGAGCGGAGATGCTGTAGCTGTGTGTCAGCTGAGGGCAGAGGGAAGCAGGTCCATGGCTCAGCTCTCAGCCACAGGCTGGAATGAAGCTGAAGGGGGAAGACTACTTGTCAAAAGATGCAAAAATCAATTTAGGTGTGGTTTAACAGGTGTTTCATGTTGCAGAGGACTCCCGTTCACAAAGATGTGCCAGTGGGAGGTTTTACGGCTGTTGGCCAGCCAGAAGAATAGTGTGTTGCCACCCCCTGACCAGGTTTAGGATTACTCATTAAAAACCCAGTCCTCGTGCTCTCAAATCTGTGAGGTGCAAGTGCGAGTGGGATGTATCTGTATCTCAAAGTGTCAAACGGGTGCGTGGCAAGAGATGGTGCCCCTAAAGGTTGTGGCTGAGGAGGAGGTGGTGGAACAAGGGGAGTCCCGCTGGTGGCCGATGAGCAGGCCAGGCCAAGCTGGTGGTGCAGCACAGGGGCAGCAGGAGGGTTGTCCCAGGATGGTTTGGTGTGGCTACTGGCTGACCTCATCCTCCAAACAGGGTGTAGCCATGCTGACTTGCTGTCGCTCTCGGTGGGGCATGAGCGACCCCTCAACCCCTCGTGCTGCATAGGCACCATCTTGTCACCTTAGTCCTGTGCCACTTCACCCCCGTCCCACCCACAGAGGGAGACCCAAAGCCTCCTGGGCCTTACTCCCAGCTGTGACCTGAGCTCTGGCTGTGCTGTGGTTATCAGATGTGTCCAGCGCGCAACGTAGGTCCAGACTCCCTCTCTCAGAAAGACATTGATACTTGTCTTTCACTGCCCCTCAACGAGGTGGAGTGTGAGGGACCAGCTCAACCGCTGGTGTAAGGATGCTGATTTCCATGGAATAACTCCAAGGGTATATTTAACTCCACGTATTTCACACCTGTCTTTTGACCATCTAGGGCACAGTGAATCTCTCTGCCCAAGCCTCTAGGTAACCCTGCAAAGGCTTTACTCTCGAGTAGCAGCCTGAAATCTCGCAGTGGGAGCAATCAGTTACTGTTAGGGCCTTCCCTGCTTCTACTGGCTACACCCAGACTTGGGATCACTGATCTGAAGTGAGGGGTGGCTGCCGCTGAAAGGAGAGATTCTGTTGCCTCTACGTACTCTCATGGCCATGAAGTCCTAGTCATTGGCACTGTCTGACCTTCCCAGGAACCAGCTTTCCCAGGGTCAAGTGAATGGCACAGGTGGTGGAGTGTACCCCTGGGAGTGGGGAGTGGAATCCTGTTTGAAGGGCTGTAGTAACCGGGTTAGTTTAGTTGAAAACACATTGAGATGAGCTCCTCAGACTCTTGATGACTGAGTTGCACAAATCATACCGGGGTGTCACAGGAATGGATTTTTCTGAAGCATTTTAGTTTTTTTTTTTCCTGAAAGGCTCTTTCTCTCTCTCGGTGCAGACTGTCCAAGCCCAAATTACAGAACCCAAATAGCATTAATGAAGCCCACCGGGGCAGGGACATTGCTTCGCTGGTGATATGAGACTGCCACCATTCTAGGAAATTACTGAAGGAGAGTAGAGGTCCTAGAGCATTAGAAAGTATGAGCTGGCTGTTGCTGCAGAAACAGGCAAATACATGCCCAAATCAGGAACTCGTGAGTGCATCACAGTCTTGAGGCACAAGTTAAAGCCACAAAAAAAAAAACCCCAAAACTGAAAGTCTAACCCAGTTGTGAGCACACTCCCCATATCCCCTCATCAGGTCTACACTGAAAGTGGGATGTGGAAGATGGGATTTACAGTGGTAAAGGGGGACTTTCCAACTGTTCTGTGGGCATTTTGGAAAAGTCCACGCTGTTCCGCCTGAAGCTAACTCTGTTTATCTGCCTGTCTAAAATCTGCCTGCTGCAGACCTGGTCAAAAACTGAGCGCTGGAACTAAACTATGCAATTATTCAAAACCTTTTTTCCTTGCAAGTTGCTTGCAAACCTGTCTTTATTTCCACAGATGTGTTTTCCATTCAAGGTATTCACCAAGCAGCTTCTGCCAAAAAATTTCAGTGTAGGGTCTGTTTTCCAGAGTGATTATTTTAGCTGTTTACTCTTTTTACTTTTGAAGTATGAATGATTCCCTAAATGGTGAGGTATTACTTCTGCTTCTTATCCCAGAGGATTGTAAATTTTTTTTTTTTTATCCAAAGAGTAAGGAACTATATAAAGAAAGACACAACACACAACATATAGCCTCTTTTGCAATACGAATATGGATGACATTTCATCTGGCACACGTCCCTTACACAAGAACACGACACCCCTCCATGAATAAGAAAACATAAAAATATGAACCTGATAAAACTGTGGAACCACTTAATATCAGCCTCAATCTTTGCTCTGTTCTGCAGTATTCATCTGGGTCTCTGACAGACTTAGCTGTGGCAGTGTGTGTGAGTGTTACTGATCTCAGCTGTCCACAGACTTTCCCCTGGTTACTGCTGCTGTGATGGGAGTGGTGGAGCGGATGTTGTCTCAGTCACTCCCATTCAAAGTCTGGCACGTTGGCTTAAATCACCAGTGAAACAGGGTTGTGTTAAGATGCCAGATCGTGAGCTGCAGCAGATGAGGTACACAGCTAAACAGATTTAACAGGCCTTCTGCTGCTGAAAAGAACCATCCTCTATGGCTGCCTCCTCGTCTCTCCCCCACTGCAAATCTCTGTGGAAGGGTTGGAGGCAAGAGTCAGTGGGAATAACAGCATAACAAAGTGCAGATAAACCAACCATAATGTTTCAATCAAAGCCATACTTCTACTCTAATTTATAAACCTTTGTTTCCTGAGGTAAAAGGAAAATGGTGATGGGATCTTGTTGGGTTGTTTTATTTATTTCTGTCCTAAATGTGGCTTTCTGAACCCAGCTATCTCAGGATGTACTCTGTTGTATGTCATGAGCTGGTCTGCCTGGCTTCTCTTCAATGGCAGGTGTTTAATAGAGGAAGGTGAAAGTTTCACTTGGAAGCCACAGATAGACACGTCTGGTGAGAAAAATGTATCATTCGAATTAATCAATGTCAAAGTTTGATCTTTTAATAGGTTAACTAATATTTTTAATTAAAATATTTTCCTTCCAGTTTACATATTTTCTCAGCACTTGACTGGCTGGCACAGATCTGGTGAGGCTGCTCTACAGCCATGTGGCTTTTTTTGCATTTCAGCACAATTTCCTCTTAGCATCTCTCTGTGCACAGTTTGAGGTTTTGCTGGTCTTCCTAGAAGTCAGAATGGGAAAAAAGACTTCTTTGAAACACGCAGAACAAGAGAATTTTTGTAAGGGAGAAAGTGGATTAATGGGAGATACCTCTTGCTGCTAAGAAGCAGTCCTGGGTCTCATTTATGGAGAGCTGGTGTATAACTTCTCTAATGCAAATACCACTTGTAGTCTGATCAGCAATTGTGCCATTGCCTTTAGGGAACTGAAAAGCATATTTATTTTTATCCTGCTCTTGGCTTATGGGATTTGAAGGTACCTTTTTTAGCTTGCGTAACTGTAAATATTGTTCCTGGACCTCCCAAACTCTTCTCAGTGCTTGCTCCAATATTTGACCTCCTAACCTGCTCCAGGAGATGGCAAATTCCACAGGCTGATGTCACGCTGGATGAGGGAGTGTCTCCTGTTACAGAGGCTTTCAATTTTGCTGAGTGAGCTCCTGTTCTCATGCTTCAGAATAAGCAAAAATTTTTGGGGACTGATCAGTCCTCCTAAGAGCCTTCTGAAGTCTTGATTGCCTTTTCTAGCTCTCTGCTGCATGAGGCCAGAGGTTCACAAGGTTTTCATTCTGTAGTTACCTGTCTAGCCTGGCCACGTAAATGTTGTATGAGAAATGCTTGTATGTACTCTGCAGCTGCTTCAGGCGCAGGACCCTTCCTCTATAAACAAAAATTCCTACTTCTGTGTTGTGTCATAGTAAACTTTCATGACTGTTCCTGCTACTCCATCCAGGAGCTCGTTACCACCCCAGAGCATGCAGTGCACATTCCCACAAGCTCTTCATAAACCCACAGCTGGAAACTTCCGAGAAGACACCTGCTCTGCATTCACTGCTCAGAGCAGGGACTCAAAAGAGGCTTTTAAATGTACTTTCAACTGAAAAACTTTTTAATTTTTTTTTGTCTCTGCCACTGATCACTCCTCCCCTGACCTCTCACTGGTCAAGTCACGTCACTGCCAGGACCCTCTGCTTGTCTCAGCTGTGTGTCGCGAACCCTGATTCAGACCCTGCCAACTATGCCAGTTTGTCACGAGCGGGTGATTCAGGTCCCTTAACGAGTCACCATCAGAGATACCTGTGAAAGTGGTTTTAGTATCATGCTGTGAAAGTGTGACTTAGCAAAGTCCGATGGCGAGGTTCACTGTGCTCCTGTGCAGCCCAATCATTTGAACAATGATTCAAAACTACCAAGTCCAAGTTGCCAAGAGAAAAAATCAAGGTTACCAAGGCACAAATCAAACTTACCACACCACAAGATTATGTGCGATATCAACCACTTACCAAAGATATGCTCTTGGTAAAAGGCTTCTCTGCTTTGAGGAGCAAACTTACAAGTTGTCAGAGTGCAAGGGAGATCACTGCCATGCAGTAATGCTGCTTAGCCAGCAGCTCAAAGAAGGCTCACTCAGGCTGTCTTATTTACGGAATAAAGTAGCTGGCTTGTAGTCAAATTACATGTGATAGTAAAGGTATGCATGAGACTCCCTGTACCCACAACTTTCTTTGTTCCTTGATAAATGAGTCTTGGAAAAGCCACCTGCTATTCATGTGTTAATCGCATGATTGGTGTTCCAAGATCATATGCATCGATGCTCACTGGGTCAACTCTGCTTCTTTGTGGGTTTTCAGAAAGCAGGTTGAAACCAGATGAGTCCTTGGTCCATTTACATCTTAAGCTTTCACGTCCTTCAGAGCCAGAACCAAGCTGCTGTTAGTTTGGGTAAGGGGTTGCATCCATCACGTGTGACACAGCATGTAAGACTCTTTCCCTCCCCTGCTAGCACTGTGTATTATAAGCTGCGAGGAGCTGTGTGCATTCACCTATATTTTGTACTGCCTGGTGGCTTCCCTGTAAGGTGTCACAAAGGAAATCTTCGTAGCATGGTTGTTCTTGTGGCAACATGATTAGAGGTGGATGGAAACACCTCACACCTTCCTGCTCTAGAAACAGGTAGGTATGCTCCTTTCAGTTCAGCTCAAGGAACCTTTGACCTTCTGGACTTATTTATTTGAGTATTGTAAAGACTGCAGATGCTGAGGATCACTTTTGGCTCTTCGCTTGACCTCAAGATAGGTTGAAAGACAAAAACCTAAACCCTGGATTTTTCAGAAGTCCATGACAATTTTAATCACTGAAGCTGATTTTTTCATCTAGGACACCTGGATTTCAATAGACCTGAAACTTTCTGTTGGGTGTATGATTTAATATACAAGGAGTTAATTTGACTTTTTATTTAGCATAATTTTCTTGATCTCTTTGCCCTTTGCCCCCAGTTCCTGGCTTGTTGATTTCTATATTTTCCCCCTAATTATTTAGCTCTAGGAAAGACTAAACTCTCTCCTTCTCAGTCCTAAATAGAGTACATGTTTACCAACTGTCACAGCTACTTGTGCATCTTCCTCACTTATTGTGTCTCTTATTGAGCATAGTTTTCCCAGGTCTTCAAAAACTGCTCTGCTCCTCATATTCAGTGGAGATACATTCTGCAGATTTGGGGAGTCGCAGTCCTTCTTTCTAGTTAAGGATAATTGTCCTGGTTATTTCCAAGGGCACAAATCTTTCCATTTTAATTTCTTTGACACGGGCCAAAGAAATAAAAATCTCGACCCCAGACAGATTTGCCCACTGTCAAGTCTAAGAATGGCTGAAACCATTCCAGACAGAAAAATCGGCTGTAAAATTTGGACCCTGATGCCAGCCTATTCAGGGCTGGAAGCTGTGCCCTAGGCAATGCTTTGTATTCTTCCCTTCTCCAGAGCTGTCTGAAGTGCAGATCTGGACTTGAACTTCTGAGGTTTGAAGGGTGTTTGTGATCTGGGCTTTTGATTCCGTTTCATCTCTAACAGTTTCTTTTTTCCAAACCCTTGGGTAGTTGCCCTTTATGAGAACACATGGTGAGCGCAAGAAACACCCTCCTTAAAAAACACAAACACTCAGAATAGGAAGACAGAGAACTGAAAGAGCTTCACCAAGAAGTTGTGTTTCTCTATAAACCCTACATAGGAAATCCTGGCCTCTGCACTCCCTCAGTATTTGCTGTATTTATTTCTTTTCCTCCTCTCCAGATTGAGAGCACTTTCTGCCAAACAGAGAAAGGCTTTGTGAGATGAGGAGCAGATCAGATTTTTGCAGCTTGTAGAGTAGGTGCTGCCTCCTTCTGAGAGCTGAAGGCTAATTTCTTCCCCTGCTGCCCCTCCTTCCCCCAAAAGCATCTCTTTTTAGTAATACCCCCCTTCTTACCTTCACCTCTTTTTGAAAAAGACTTGTAACTGCTCTTGGCAGAACGCAACAGAGATCCTGCCGCTAGTTTTTCTTCAAAGGGGAACAGCGGAAAAAAGCAGAACTGAGTTTTCAAGGGAAATTGGCTGTCAAAGCTGAGGAGCAAATGATAGGAGCAGTGGATATTTCCCCCAGACTGGGGGGTCTTCCCTCCCGCTTCTCCCTCCCGTGGGTATTTCCCCATGATGGACTCACTTGAATGTTCTCCCCTTCCGAGGCCATCCTTTTGCCCCCCAGGTCTCTTCCTCTGCAGACGGAGCAGGGAGCGGAGCACTCTGTGCTCCGGGAGACTCTCTCCCCACTGGACCAGGACGCGCAGCTGCTGGAACAGACCTGCTATTCATCTGCCGGCGGCCGCCCGCCCGCCTTGGCATCGGCTGGGGGGCGAGAGCGGGGGTGGCACGCCAGCTCTTCATTGTCCAGGCAGCCCGTGGAACAAGCGCCCCTCTTAGACTTTCCATGGCAGTTGTGTTCATTACGCGTCTGTGCTACCTCTGCGAGCCCAGCTGAGCCCCATGAGCTCACTTGGGCAGGGACGTGGTGATGCAGCCAGTGTACCAAGAGGTTCCTGGCATGGGCTCTGCAGCCACAGCAGCGATCCCAATCTCTCCCTCTCTTGCCAGCGCACGGTGGAGCGTATGGATGGAAAACTAAGGGCTGAAGAGACGAGGTCCGCAGAGCTGTGCCTGCTTTTTGCTGCTATCACAGCAAAGATAGCGTTACATCCCAGAGAAAGTTTGCACTTCGCTCTTTTTACAGTCCCTTTTTCTCGTTTTTCTCCCCAGCCAAAATGCCCTTCCTTTCCCCTCCCCAACACTTTCTTTTTTTAGTTGAATTTGATATGTCTGGTCTCAGCTGAAATTGAATCTTGCTTTTTTGCTGAAGTTGAAAACAACTATGAACGATGCTGGAACGGAAACATGCGCAGCCAGAACCAAGTCACAGTGTGTAGAAAAATGTGTTGCTATTATTATTAGGTGGATTCTTCAGGCAGAAAAATCAGCAATTATACTCTAGATTTTAGAGAAACTGCCACTCTGTCCTACCTGCAGATCAGGTAGCCATGTCTGGCTTTTGAAGGAGAATTTCCGTAGTATAGAAAATTTATGGTACGTAACATATTCTGTTTAAACAGTTCAGCCAAATGCATGTTCTAATGCTCCAGCCTGCCTGAAAGTGCTGACAAGTCTGTCAGTAGACGATCCTGTTGCATTGATGCTTCCCAGCAAAAGGCCTCATTTTGCAGTGAAAATACCAGTGCTTAGTTCTACAAGTTCATTTCAAAGCACTGATGAATTCAGCCTCTCTGCCTCTCTGCATTCCTCTTAAACAGCTTTTTTTTTTTTTTTCAAACTTATGGATGAAGCAGTGAGATATGTTAGCAACTGGGCTAGCAGTGAAAACAGGGTTAGGGTACAGCTCATTTCATCCTTAGGATTTGGCCTGAGGCTGAAAGCCAATCAGGAACCATGAGGCTGATTTTACAAACAAAAGCCGCCATCAAGGTTCCTACTTTTGAATGAAAATTAAGATCCCTGTGTCTTGTTATCACTGAAGTGAGTGTTTGAATTCTACAGGGAAGTGGAGGTGAGCAGAAAGAGGCTACTCATTGCTGCTCTTCTGCACCTGTTGGCTTTTAGTGTTCTGTTTGGTTTTTTTTTTAAGGAGTATTTAACCCAAAATGCAGCCATCTGCTGCTCCTGTTGACTTGCTCTCCTGATGGGAACCTGTATGTTAAATAAAAACTCTCTGTGAGTATACTGTTGCACGGATGTTAATGTAGATAATTACCTGTTTCAATTTACATTTTTTTTGTTTATAAAAAGATGTTATGGTTGATCAATTTGTAAATACATATTTTTTATTAATAGATAATTTACACTGGGTGGGTGCTCACTGTGTTTGTTGAGCGACTCCTGGGCGTTAAAAGGACTTCATGTTGTGCAGGTCCCTTGTGAACGGGCTTACAGCAAACAACCCATGAAGGCTGGCCAAAGTTTTTTTGAGTTTCTATATGTGACATGAGCATAAAAACAGCTGCAAAATATTTTCTAGTGATCAGACGGGAATGAAATATCTACGATTTTATTTAGTAGATAAATAAATATCACCAGTGCACAAATTTCAGACAGGACTGCATGATACAGAACAATGTGACTTTTTAAAAACTATTTTTCTTCTTAGTATATCTAAATGCTACACTGTTTAGGTAGCATTTATGGAGCTTTATTCTTTTTTTAACACACTCTCCAGAGAGATGTTGCAAAGAGTAGTAATCTTGTTCTGTGTTCTCAGAATAACTTGAGAAACCAGTCAAAACTTATGGTAACCCTTGTGTCCTTGTAGGTATTTCAGTCAAACCAGGTTCTCATTGCCCTCTCCCAGGACAACATGAAAGAGCTTTTCTGCAAAGCGTATTAGTAGCTGTATCAGCTTTCCTTGAAGTGTCAGGAGCCAAACATATTAAATTGAGAAAACTCCAAATAATAAAATTTCTCTTGGGAGTGATTTGTCTATGTCATTAATAGCAAAGCTCAGAGCCAAAAAATGTGAGAAGAGAAGGGAGTGGGTTTATTTTAAGCTGGATTATAATAGCTGGCCAAGAAAGGAGTGCCTCAATGAACTTGTTTCTAAATGTGATTACAAAGAACTACATTTTGCAAACTGTCTTTCTAGTAACTGTTAATTATGATGTAAGAATGCACCATTGTAAAGGTCCAAAGATTCAGGCATAGAGAATGCAGCCCAGCTTCTAGAAGGGATTGTGTCACATGAGTGGTAGCATTCACCAGTTTTAGACTAAACAGCCCCTGAGCTCTCTTCCAGTCTTTTGTATAACATAAGACAAGTAAGAGACCTTCAAAACCTGGCTGTTCTAATGGCTGCTGATTGATTAGGGAGAATCTTTCTGCTAATGCTTGCTGGAGATGGATGGGGAAAGAGCAGTGTTCCTTGAAAGGAGGGTGGGGAGCATCTGGGGCATGACGAAAAACAAGTGTGTGATTTTCCTTGTGAGATCAGCCCACACTGACTGAGAGTGGAGGGGAGGCTCCGTGGATCAGCCACACTCACCTGGGAGGAGCATGCATGGCAAAGTTGCTTATTTCCACCTCTATCCTCATCCCTCCCTTATGCCAGCCAAAGTGCTTGTGCAGCCACCCAAGAAACCAGACAGAAGAACTTCGCCCAGCTGGAAAAAAAAAAAAAAAAATAAAATTTGCAGGCTATTTTTTTGGCTGGGATCAGATCCCTGACCTGGTTCTGCACATAACTGCGCAAACACTTACACTGGCTGGAGGGAGGGCGTCCGGCGGGAAATGGAAAAAGCAGCTGGGAGTGGAGGAGGGTGGGGACAAGCCGGTTCAAGCAGCATTGCTGCTGGATGTGTAAGCACAGTGCTGCAGTGCTGGTGCCACCAGTAGGGCTGGCCTCTGAAAGGGGACGTGGGAAGAAGGGCTGAGGTTCCTGGGTTTCGGCTCTATCCGGTAGAGACAGCTGGGAGCAGAAAGCAGGGCACGCTGTGTGGAGACTGATCTAAGAACTGCTCTTCCCCTCCACACTCAGATTTGCTGCAGCACTTCACAGAGTACCCAAGATCTTAAGAATTTCTGTAGGACAACTGCACTTCTAACAGGGCAGCTTCACTTCTTAACTCTTCCAAGGCCTTGATCTTGTATTACAAAAGTGGTTTGGTTGTGGTTTTAAGACGCTCTCTCTCCACCATGTAATTCTGGGCAACCTCTTATCTATATCAGGAGGCAAGTGCACTACTGATCAATAATGGGTTCACTCACCTGACTCCCTGAGAGGATATGAATACAGCTTGACCTGTTTAGTCTTACAAAATGAAAACCAAGAGCGATACAGATGCCAACTATAAATCCACTAAACTGGAAAACTCTAGAGAGATGGAAGTGCAACATTAGCACTGGAACTAATTAATGAAGTGGCCAAGAGAAAATGCTAGGTTACAAACTAGAGGAAGGCTCTTGGCTGCCTAAGTGCTGATGTGGTGAAGAAGACAGCCAGTCAGAGTAGCAAGGACAAGAAACCCAACCAGACTGGAGATGGAGTTTGCTGAGTTTGCCAAAAGGATTGCCTGATACGGCTGCCTGTGACAGCCAGGGACTGACCCTGCTAACCATTCTTGTCCCGGGTCCTATTTTCTGTGTTTCACTGGCGGTTGACTTGGAAGAGCAAAACTCAGCAATGCTGTAGTGCATGCCACTGCAAAAGTGAAGGCGAGTGACTAGCCAGGCAAAGGCCCGTTCTTTGTAGTTTCTTTAGGAATATTAGTCCTTTCAGTTATTGGTAGGGTTATGGCTCCTGGTTGGCAGGACTAGCTTGGTCTTTCATGAGAGAGAACCACAGAGCACAGCCTAGTGTTTGGAAGAGCAATAATCTTAAGGAAGGCTCTGGAGACAAAGAACACACGCATACAAGTAGTTCTTCTAAAATTCTCCCTAGAGGGTGGTAAATGAACATGTACTTATCCAATGAATCATTAAATTATATGAAAGCAAGGGTTTTTAAGGAATCACCAATTCCTTCTCCTGCTCCAAGAGCACAGCAGGTCAGTGGCACCTTTCCTGTTAGCACAGACGTAGATCCAGCCTGCTTGGAAAGTGCTCCAGAGGGGTCAATTTCCAAGGCAACCAATCCCAGTGCTTCAGTAACACCATCCTAATAGTTACAAATGGTTTTGCTAATATTTGATGAAAAAACCCTCCCTGATGCAATTTTAGCCTGTTATTCTTATCCTCTCCACGTGGGAGAGGAGAGATTATTTCCTTCCTCGTTGCTGCAGTCGTTTACATTTTTGAGGACTGTTATCATGTCTCTGTTCAGCCTTCTCTATATTTAAGAAAACAAAAATTCCTTTGCTGTCTCCTCATAGGTTATATTTCATCGGTCTCTGAGTGCTGTTGTTGCTCTCTGAACTCTTTCCTGTTGAATTATTGGAGAGTTTTGCACTGTTTGCAGTCTGCACACGTGAAAATGGTCATAGGGGTGCAAGTGAGAGAAATAATAGAGGAATAATCTTCTGAGTATTTGGATTGATAATGGGAGTCTGGAGCACAGGCTGTAATTTTTTTGGGATCTGACTGAGTACAAGTTTTCTGTCTGTCCTTGAGAGAAAAAAAAAAATCACTATTTTCCTCCAGAAGGCCAGGACAGATGCTAGGGGGAAAAAAAATTCTTTTAGCACTCCTCAACTTTTTAAAATGTCGTGGTAAGCCACAGTCAGAATGAGAAGAGAGTAAAGGTGGATCAGGCTGTAGGGAGTCCAAGGTCATCCCAAAAAGCTCACGTAACTGGCTATTGATAATTCCCAGAAGTCCTAGAGACCCAGACTTGCTTTTTCTCACTGTTAGATTCTGTCTTCCTTAGTCAAAAATTTGCACTGGAAATATAAACTAAGGATATTAATTCACACCGGCAGAAGATATCACTCAGGAAACAGGGAGCTCAGTCAGACTACAGCCTGACTGGCAGTTCCTTGAGCTCTTTGAGAGCTTGAGTGGACAAATAACTCCCATGTCAGTTCTTATCTTCAACACGGGAAGGTGTGAGAGGTTAGAAAAGGGTTATGTGCATTCCAGCATACACCCCCTCCCTTTAGCAGCTCAGCCACAGCCTACAGAAGTTACAGGTTGCTTCATGCTCTCTTTTCGTCCTCGTTCTCATACTTGAAACTTTTTCAACACCAGTGGGTCAGAAGGCACGCAAGTGTGTGCCTACACACACACACACCTTCCCCACCCCCCTGAGGCACACCCCCCAATGACATGATTGTTGTTAACATTGCGTGGTTTTTCAGTGATCCATACCACATACTTGTTTTCTGAGACCTCAAGTGGTTACCAAAACATCCTTCGTGATACTTCTGAATGTAAAACTTGCTGATATCTGAATTTCCTTGTGGATATTTCTACTGACTTCAGGGCTTATGGCCTTGGTCCATATCTGAGTTTGGCCCCAGCAGTATTTCCCAGCCTTGCTGTGCCTGGCAGCTTTGAGAACCATTTTCCAGGGTAAATCTTGGAAGGCTCATCTAAATAAGACTCTCTCTTATAAGCTCCTTTTTTCTCCTGCAAGTCTCTTAATCTGACCCTTGGGAAGTGGGCAAAATAAGGATTTTCCTACCCCTCTTGCCCCTTTCTGTATTGGTACCTGTCCTGCCATTCCTCTGCTTGAACATAGTCTTCCCTGGCTCTGACCCTGGCCGTAGATCTTGCCATGAGCACATTTTGCATGCTGTGAACAAAAGCTGACCAGTTCCCCGTGTTTTCCCAGGGATCTAGAATTTGAAGCTCAAACAAAACTGAGGTTTACTCATACAGACTAGTTCAGAAAGTTTGGGTCACTCCCATGTGCTTCAGCTAGAGTTGAAAGCATTTTGCAGAAGGGGAACAAATCCTCTACAGTGAACAAATCCCAGGTCCCTTCTCTTGTACCCTCCCTCCTTCCAGGGTTCATAGCCATCTCTCCACTTACAACTAGAGAGAACTGACCCAATGATAAGCTGAGGGGTAAATCTGAAAATGGTATGTTAATGGCATTCCCTTCTGCCACCTTTGTTTATTCCCAGCTTAATTCCACACACCAAATAGAAAAGAAACCTTCAGCCTTGCTTACCCTCTCCCTTCCCCCATCTCTGCCCTCCTGACAAAGTTTCCAAATAAACCTTGAAAGCCACTATCAGTTGTAAAATGTCTAATCAATGAAAGACACAGGAGTCAGTAATATGAAACCCTTTGCCTCAAGATCTCTAGTGTTTCTTACTGAACTTCAGTCAGGCATTCTAGCTGCTCTTTGGCTTGATGTTCATTGAATGCAAAGTCAAACAAGGGGCAACCCTGAGCAGGTTATTCCTCTGTTTACAAAGCAAGCATACTGAATTCTGGCAAAGTAACTTTAAAAGGGCATCCTCACCTAAAGGGCCATGGAGAAAAATAGGGAGAGATTTTGTATAGTAGGACCTGGAGCATCATTCTCAGTGGGCTGCTTTGCCCCCGAGTACTGGCAAACTGCAGACAACTGAAGCAGCAATGGCTGCACGACAGTGAAAGGCATAATTTGCAAGGAAGTGTTTTAGAAGAAAAGCATGCAAAGGGTAGCTAAAGTCAGTATCTCCTACAAAGCCCCTTTAAATCCACAAAAAGCCCTCTTGACTACAGTTAGCTTTGCAGCAGCCCTGAAGGGAGACAGCAGGGGAGGGGGAGATTCCACCAATATTTGAAACAGGAGGGAAGTTATTTAACGAGGTAAAAATACAAGTACAATGGGATGAAATAAAAACAGCAGCATCTGACAATCACGCAAAACTTACTGATGTTTTGGATCATGTCTCCAGGAAGAGGAAGACCTGTGTTTTTACAATGGTTCTAATTTTTTTTTTATGGTGGAAGGTGAGATTAGAAAATTCAGTGAAGTTATTGGATTCGGTCCTGAATGTACTTTTGATTTTTTTGCTGTGGGGCTCCAAGGGAAAACAGAATTTTCAGGCTCAAAAATGTTTTCTGTACATGACATTTATGCACACGTTTTTCATCCCTTCTGGGATCTCCCTACAATAAATGGGGACTGAGAGGTTTTAATATCTGGTGTCTTCAAACAATTTTGTCAACAAGCAGCTGGGACTTGTTTACGTTTTAAAGACAGTTGATTTAGTTAAATTGCCAGGCCGTTACAAGTGTTATGGTTATGGCAATGCCTCAGGTCAAGACCAGAAATACAAAGTGCAATAATGTATATTATTTGAAAGGTTGTGTTACTGAGGACAACCCACCCTGCAGTCAGTGGAAAGACTCTCTCTGTCTTTAGAGGGCTTAAGAGAAAACATGTACTAATCCAGTGCTAAATGCAAAATATATATTTATTTGCGGTAAAACTCCCTTTTTGTGCTGAAAATTGCAAATCAAATACTTGAGCCTAATCTGGTTTGACAGGTATTTTACATTAGTTGGTGCAGACACAAGAGCTACTAAACCCTTTTTGCTTTACTTTGTCACTTCCTCAGCATCTGTGATATTTGTGAGAAGCTCCCTAAAGATATTTTGCAGTAGAATTTCCCAGTGGAATGGGAGAATTTCAGGCCTGACAGTAAAAAACCATTGGTCTGTACAGTTTTGATCCTGAATACACAAGTATTTCACTGGAGTGGTTCCAAAGGCTTTGCTGGAATCCCTCTGATTTACACCCATATGAGATCAGCATTAGGCCCCAGTGTTTTCATTTTTCATTTGTTATTCTTGGCCCTGGTGTCCTTTTACCACTGTTGAATACAATGTTCCTAAAACACCAGATGTGCTTGTGAGGGAATACAGCAAAAAAATAGATTGCAGGGATTCACTAAACAACACATGATCTTCTTTTGCCCTGTAGTCTGAATTCTGGGCTTTTACACCAGTATAGTTGCATTTATTTCTACAGGACTGCTTCTGATTACCATTGGGAAATGAAGTTGTAAATCCTTCCTAATCTAAGTACTTAACAGGATCGTTGCACTGTGCTCAGAATTAGCTTTGCACAATGACTGATGCTGAATATGCAGCATTGGCCACAGCTTTTGGGAAAATTCTGGATTTCAAATAATTTTTATAATAATATTTCAGTCACTATATTACTCGCTGTTTTCAAAGTATTACGGGAATTGTCACTCTTTCACCACTCACTTAGTGCTCGTATTAGGTGCTTGGAGATCTTAAGTGACGTAGTTATTACACATAGTCCACACCAGTTATCACATAGCTTATACCAGTTAAAACTGGTGGGAGATCCGAATCTGCCCCGGTATCCAGATTGCTTTGATGGGGTAGGAAGAACAGGTTCAAATCTGCAGAGCACCGGCCACTCCAATCTTAAAGAGCAAAGCATTAAACGAAGTGCTGAGCTTTAGTTCAACGAGTAACGTGACCAACCGACCCATCTGCTCCTCAGCCTGCCCAGCCAAGCCCTGTGGGAACAGGGAAGCCGAGGCTGCCTGGGATCACCTGCCTTGTTTTGTGCCTGAATATGAGACTTGCTATCTGTAGCCAGGCCATAACAAGCTACTTACAAAGTCATCTATTTCGAAGGGCTGAGGCATCTTCACTGATTACGGAAGTTACGGAAAATTGTTTTCTCATGCAGGCAGCAACCATAAATTTTGTGCTTCGGAGTTATGTTTTGTTCTCATTTATACCGCAGTATATTTGGAGCAGGGCTCTCGATGTCAGAAGTTTACCTCAAATTAATGCTGCTATGAGTGAGGCAAGAATCTTCTCCAGTGAGTATCCACTATCCACTGCACCTACTAAATCACGCTGAAATCTAGCAAGGGGAACAAGATCAAACCCTTCACTGCATGTGCAGGAATAAAAGTAGCAGTATTTCTACATGTGTCCATCCTGGTTAAGCCATGAAGTGAGAGCTGCCAAGGCAGAAGGGAGGAGGAAAAGGTGCTGTGCTTGATACCAGGCCTGCTTCTCAGGGATCCATAACTGACACATCCTCTGGCAGAAAGCAGAGATCTTGGCCTTGGCAGACAACAACTGGTGGGATTACATCTGCATAGTCATCCATTATGTCTGTTCCTCCAGGCACAGATTCTTCTTACGAGGTGCTTAAAATACAGACAGGGTCAGTCCCTCTTCTCCTAAAAAATAATAGAAAACAGTGTTGGCAGAACTTTTCCTTGAGCTAATCTCCAACATGTTATTTAGCAGGCAGTGTTTTATATAGTGATGCTTTCAGCACAGAAGTAAAATCAGGGATTAAAATAATTGTGTCAGTTAAAATTCTGTATCATTTTCTTTGTAAATCTCTCTTATCCAGATAACATCTTTGATGGGAAATTAATTTATTTCTGTCTAAAATTCCTTGTTATTTTTAAGAACACGCTGTTGAGTACTCGCTCTCTTTCTAAAATGCCGTCTTTCATCCCAGAGGTGGCTGAATTGCCATGGCAAAATGCTCTTTGTGTCTACAGTAGATAATCAGGTGGTAAAGTCCATCAGGTGTTTGGAGATCTTTGAACAGAGGATACAGCATAAAGTCAGGCACTCCTTGGCAGGAGTATCTGGGGGCCCTGGATGATGGGTAAAGTGAAAAGGCCAGGAGGGAATCTAACAACATCAGCTGAAGACTGAGAGAGCGACCCACCCTTTCTCCTTTTTTCATACTCAGTTTTCCAGGGTTACAGAAGAAAGTACATTACTACACACGCTTGCACACGTAAAAGGTGTCAAAGACAATAAAACACTAAAGTAATCTCCGTGGCTTTAAAAATACTTCCTGTTTTCACTTGCCCAGTGTATTTCATCTGTGATGTGAAGGCGTTGTTCAAGGAATAAGAGACCTCAAGGGGTTGTTCAAGGAATAAGAGACAACATCATACCTGTGTTCATGTTTAAAAAAATTTAGGGTGATGTTTCTGTGACACAGATTTCAGTGACAGGTGACCAAATACCTGTGCTCCAAAAGTGTTATGGACTTAATCAAGTAATGGCAAGTAATGGAAACATCCCTAACAACTGTAATGTAGCCGCAGAACTTTGTTCCCCTGCCTGTGCAATTTCAGAAGTTCGCTCTTTATGCTGCAAATCCTCCATTCTGAGAGGTTAATTATGTATTGGTATTCCTTTATGAAGTGATTGGGATGCTCCTCGAGGTAGTAAGCAAAAGGAAGAATAAATATATGTTATTTTTCATTCCCCCATCCCGTGCTTAGTTCTAAGTGAATTTCGTGTCTTGAAAAGTGTCAGGTTGATGGCCCAGGAGCGGGTGTTCTCCTTTCATCTACAAACACTTACTCCAGCAGCAGAACAAAAGCCTTCTCCATACTGATCCCTGACAGTACATCTTCAAACTGAAGAGACTTCAAATGGCAGGCCCTTTAAGTCCTTGATCTGTCTGGCAGCCTCTGTAACAAAGGGGCAAATTTGTGATGGGGCTTTTTATGGTACGAGTCTCTAGCAGAAACTCAAGTGGGAGTCTCAGATTGTCTCAGAGATCAGTGCTGCCTAATATTATGCACTGGCATTCTAAAAATAGTTCTGATTAGATTATAATAGATAAAACCCCACAGAAACGGCTTAGAATGCTAACAGTTTATTTTGGAATAAAAGGAATTTTTTCCTAGTGAAATCTATCATTATGCTAGGAAAAAATTGGCTCCCACAGGAATTATTTTTTTCCATGCCCGTTAAATAATGTGGAGGGTGGCTTGGTTTGTTATAGTTCTTACAAAAAGGCGCTGGGCTGTGGAAGCCAAGGAATACGATAACAAAAGAATTTCTCGCAAACTTCACCAGTCTTGTGGAAATGCTGACCACGATACCAGATTGTATCAGGCATCTCTGACTGCCCATTGTGTAGGAGTTACCTCGACCTGAACAGGCAAAGGAGAATCGTAGCCTTTCCCAGTATATGATCCATAGCAAATGCAAAGTATATTGGGGACTATGAGTTAGTGTGATAATGCAACCATTTTGCTCATAGATGAGCCTGAAACAGGACTTTCAAAATCCACTATTTATAACGGTCAGATTTCATCCTGATTCACTTGGGGTTTTTTTTTCGTCTCATTATAGTAGTATTACTGTTCAAAGAGCAGTTCTTCCTCCTTGAAAACTGGTTTAGAAAGAAATTTTTCCCGTCAGGCAGCACCTGCCATCTGAATGAAAACAGCATCCTTGGAAATCGGTATTTTATCCTGCTCACCTGCAGACAGTGGCTCTGAGCCTTCGCTACCTGTTCCGAAACATCACAACCAGATGTTTTCGCTCATCACTGAGGGAGGCTGGCAGCGTGCATCCCTCAGTCAGGAAGGTGAAAAGGGAGGGGGAAAAAGCGAAATAGCTTTACAAGCAGCTTGGATAGAAAGATGCTGATAGAGGAAAGTTCCTGCTCTTTACCCTCACAGGACAGTCTTGCCTCCTGCCAGCTTATGGTAATGAACACCACAGGCACTCGCCTGAGAGCATCTCAATTTAAGCTTTTTTCCTCCATAATGAATCAAAGGAAACGAGCAATTCCACCCACCAAATATGAAATATCCCTGTTGTGCCTCTTCCCAGGGAGGAGCAGGTCCCTGTTGGATACCCTAGGGGAAGGGCTGCCTTTGTGTAGGACTGCTGACAGTCTCTGTGTCCATCCCCTGCTGAAGCATTGCATCTCCTCTTCCCTATTTGCATCTCTCATCTGGGACCCATGCCCTCGGGCAGATTCCCAACACCTGTGCATTTTTCATCACAGAGCTAGACCAGCTGCTTCTGCCGGCTTCTTAGAGGGCCAGCATGTCCTTCTGAGAGTGGCAGCCAGGGAAAAAGGACAGTGTGTCCTTCTGCCAGCCCCTGCCTAAACCAGCATTTTACCTTTCAACAGCCCTGAAGTAGACAGGGATGGGGATAGAGAGGGATAGTGCCCAGAGAGGTATAATGCCATCAGCAGCACTGGGACATGAGCATCTTTGTTGGTAAGAGCAGTGTGCTGCTGTGTGCTGTCTCACGTGCAGCTCAGGGTGTGACAACAATCAGCTGTTCTTTGGAAGCACTGGGAAGAAAAAGAGAAACTCCATTCACATCACAAGATTTTATTTTCAGGGGGTTTTTTTTGTCCCTGCCTGACTGTATCTGTCTGAGGTGCTCCTGTACTCTAGCAAAACAGAGATCCAAGGGATAATAAAAACAATGAGAAAACTGAACCACAGAAAAGGAATGTAAGGAAACAAAACACAACACAATTAAAGAAAACAAATTGTGTTTTACAGTTACCAATTCCCTCTCAGACTAAAGGCTAGCTGGGAGTACTTTTCAAGGAACAGGCAAAAAGAAATTAAATTAATTGCTCTGACACACAAGTACTCATCATGTTGTAATTTAAAGGTGACTAAAGAGTGGCCAACAGCACAGGGACAGCCTAATTTTCTGAGGAAACTCTGTATTAGTCAGAATTATTTTTTTAAACGCCTTTTATGAGTTCTCTCCTCAGTGGGCTACGTGGACCTACTTCAAGCCTGAAAGCCTTTGAGCTTTGGACTGTCCATACCAGAGTTCTGAAAACTTCTCCTGATTGTTTCAAAGCTCCATTTTGTTTTAAATGTTTTGTACACCTTAACTGTTTTCTACCTCTGTAAAATTTCTACTCTATCCTCAGTTATTTCATTACAATTTAGAAGCAACTCCATAGAAGTCAGTGGTGCTTGTTGTAAAACCTGCCTCGCTGAAATGCTGGTTATTTAAAAAAAAATTGTTTTTCCAGCAGCATTGGTATTTCCTCCTCCTCCCCAAACCACCTCACCTTTTTCCAGCCATCTATTCTTTTGACTATTATTTTAAGTACACCAGTAACAATATTGATGTAAGTTCAGTCCAGAGCGCTTAAAATAATAGAAAACCACAGGCGAACCCTTTGGCTTCTTTTTTGTACTCGGTGTGGAACTGTTAGCACAAAAGCTGATAGCTGATAATGAGCAACCCTATGGAGAAGGATGTTGGAAGACTGAGCTGTTTTTGTGGGCTGATCCATAGTATAAGGAAGTTAATGAATGGCTTTATACTTCGGGCTCCAAGATGATGGGCTGGTATCAGGTTTTAAGAGGATGTATAATAGGCTAATTGTTCTGAAGAGATAACAGCCATTTGCAGCTGGATGGGTATAATGGGGTATTCATTCTATAATGTTTTTACATGCGGTAAAGCAATTTTTTTTTTACTCATTATAAACCTACTTAGCAAGGAATTCAATACAAGAGAAAATTAATAATTTTGGAAGGGCTGAATTCCTTAACTGGGATATCCTACCTGCACCCCTGACAGCAAATTCGTCTGCCGATTGAAAGAGTAGCTGTACTCAAAATGGTTGCAGGATGTACTGTGAAGTGTTCTATGCTGCCTGTGTTATCTGCAGAATTACCCAAAAAAGACAGAATGGGGAGAGACCCTTATTTTAATAAGAAGTATCTATGACCGTTGTATTTGGAAAACACAGAATAGTTGAAAATGAAAGTAATTTGATGTCTGTATGGAAATAAGAAGCTCAGATGTTTAAGTCATCACTGAAGCCAAAATGGCAAGCCTGAGCCCTGGCTCTGGCTGCAGCCTGTGCTACCCTGCAGACAGGCTAAAGGGGAGCTCCAGCTGCAAGCCCAAGAGTCCAAGATAACAATCGCTTGGAAACATTTGTGCCAAGGAGTGTGGCTCCATTACTGCTCTCCCACTAATGCAAAGCATAATAGAATCAGAAAGATGCAGGGCTGGAAGGGGCCTCAGTAAGTCCTTTAATTGGTTTCCTGCCCGAAGGCAGAATGAACTGTACTTATGCTATTTCTGGTAAATGTGTGTCTAACCTGTTCTTAAAGGTCTCCACTGACGGAGGCTTTGCAGGCTCAGAGGAGAGGGCAGGTGGTGATGACACCCAAGGTAGAAAGGCAGACAGAGGTGGAGAACCAGTTAACCAGGAGGAGCTGGTGCAAGAGCAAGGGAATGCGATCAAAAGAAGCAAAAAAGTGAAAAAGTTTCAGCCGTAACATGTATAAGAAAAATCCAAAGAATGTGGAGCATAGGATACAAAAGCCAGGGGAAGGCTGTTTGTCAGAAATTAATTGAGGAAACCTGGAGTTCACACAAGAGGAAGTTAGGTAAGAGAAGTAGGACTTGCATAGCAGGAAAGGTGGACAAGTGCTGGATTCCCTACAAATTTCGTTATTCAATTTTTTTTTAAAAAAATGTTATTCTTCTCGTTGCTTAACCAATGATCCCATGAACTTTCATGCAATTGGTGCCTTGAAGTCTTTCTGGATACCCAGAGCACACTCTATGAATTGCTGTGATCTAGAGGTGGTTGCTGTAACCGCTAGATCCATGAGTAAGGGTCTCATCGTGAGCACTGAAGTGTTTCTGTAAAAAGGTGAGAGCACACTGCAGTCAAGTGTGAAAGCCCAGCTAGAGACACGAGGTTCTTTTCTGCACGTCTGTTAAGAAGTGCTGCCACTTGGAAACTGCTAGACCATTAGGGCTAACTTCTTTCCAAGATAATGAATTTGAGATGCAGATATATGTATTTTTACAAGCAATTTGCATCTGCAAATGGTGGACCGGTACCAGATGAGGAGAAGGATGTGAGAGAAATGAGGAGAAAATGGAGACTGAGCTCTTTGCCTGATACAAATTAGCTTGCTCTCTGTACTAGATGACTTGACAAATATTCATGCAAGCTTGGAGACAAGTTGCAGAAGGGCATCCTCAGGACCCTGTTTAGATACTGAATACCTCTACAATTCCAATGTCATTCAGCCAGTTAGGCTTGCCCCATATGGGAGAGGAGAACAGGTGTCATTCCCCAGCTCAGGTTAAATAGGGTGTCCAGTCAGACCAGTGATGATACTCTGTGGTGATGATACCTTTTTTGTCTTTGAGTCCACGTATCTTGGAAATGTCCACAACTCCTAGAAATGTCCACAACCAGCTGGTGACCCCATTCTCAGCCTACACCTGAAATGGAAATTTCCTCAGGAGAACAAGTGCCACTTCAAACACTCACACCCCACCTAACCAGCGCATAGGTGGCTCTGAAGAGCCATATGGCCTTTGTTGGAACAGGAGGCAGATGGAATTGGGAAGAGATTAAAACTCCATAAAAAGAACTGAAGTTACAGCACACAGTATGCGGCTATTTATTATCACCAGACATATTGTCTTGACACTGATTGCACAGAGGGAAAATTAAACAGGGTTTTACTCAGTAATAGGCTTTTCAAACACACATCTCAGCAGAAACAGAGAAGTTGCATTTCAGAGAAACCCTCTCTCAGTCCCTCTTCTCAAAGGGACTGCACCATTGACCTAACTGTGCTGGAGTGGGACACATTAGAGATGCCCCAGGTGAGACAGTAGCCTTATAATACTGCTTGTCTTACTTTAAGTAAAGAACAGTACTATGCTACATCATCAGCTCTAGGTCAAATTCCTGATTCTTTGGTGGTGGAATGGCTCAAGCCTGGAATGACACTGAGGAGCTGTAAGAAAGGAGGCCCCGTAGAATCTCTGTGCAGGGCCTTGCTGCCCCACATGTAAGAGGCCTCCTATAAGAGAGCTGTGCTCTGCATGGACAGGATAATACTGGTGGCTTTGTGGCAGGCAGGTTATGCTGTAGAAAGTCACCCTCTGGCTCAGGTGTCAGGTGTTGAATACATTATATGAGTGCAGCAGAATTACATGATTACTTGGGAGAACATCCCTGAAATAATAAAAAGCTTCAGGAGTGAGGTAGGATCTCTAACAACTCTGACAAAAATTGCTTTCCTGCCTCTTCTCCATGCAAGGGTGAAATGCCACAGTGTGTTGGGCAGCCAGCAGCTACACCACTGCAGTTCAAGACTTTCTGTCCCTTTCTTTCCTAGAAAGTTTTAAGTTAGCCAGCTGAAGAGTATAATGCCTGGATTCTTCTACCATGAAAACAGAAGAAATGGTCATTCTGGCCACCACAAACAAGGTTTGCAGGGCAGCCAGGTTGAACCTGCAGTCCCTGCCGAAGAAACCCTGCCTGGATTCCACCCACGTGACTTCACTTGTGTGACGAGTAATGGTTGCGTGTATTGCTCTGTGGCCAAGTTTGAGGCAAGAGATTCCTTCTCTGTCTCCAGTGTTATTTTGGTATATTTTATTTGGCCCAGAATTTGGGAAAACAAGAGGGAGGTTTTCCGTAGGGAGTGGAATGAGGAGGCAGGAAGGGCTACCATATTTCTCCAGGCGGAAACTCCTACAGTGTTAGAGTCCAGCACTGCTGCAAGTGTCAACAGATCAAATATGACACAGAAGGCCCTCTGCCAACTCTTTGCTACTGCAGCAGCAAACTGGGAGGAAAGCAGAAACTTATATCCAGTACCACGAGCGAGGTTCAGTCTCTGCTGCAGAAGGATGGAGCAGGAAGACATCAGTAACCACCTTCTCCTTTCCATGTGGTGAGACATGGGCTTGTCCAGGGTGCCCAGCAGGACAGGGCTGACCTGGAGAGGCTCATCTGCTGAGTCAGGTATGGTGATAGCAGCTTCTGTGATAGGATCTTAACATGTGGAGTTCTTGTCCCAGTTGCTGCCTCGCTAGGAGGACCCTGAAAATTAAGTTGCCTGCAGAGCACTTGCACCGCAAACCATGACCCTCAGTGCCAGGGGGTGTGATTCAGACCAACAGCTGCTGAGGGCAACAGATTGAGCAGTAATTAGCTGCTGTTAGTCATCCTCTTCCCCAGTACAAGTGGTATAGCATTTGATTATTTCAACACAGTTGGAAGTGGGAGGGAAGGTAGGCCTGGAAACATTTTCCTGACAGCATACTTCTCAGCTCTTTTAAAACACCTCTCATGTTGACACTCAGCACAGCGTTTCAAATAAAATGCTATTTCCTCTTGTAGAGCAGCAAGGAAAAAATGCTGTCACAGGTTTTATAACAAACATTAGGTAAGCAGCAGTCATAGTCATTGTGCAATCCGGGATTCAGGTAGGAAAACAATCCATAGATGGCTAAGAGAGAGGTGCATGTGTCTCAACAATCTGAATAAGGCGTGAACTGCTTGAGGGCCACAGAGAAGAGACAGAGTTGAATGGGTTAGTGGGACAACTTCACACAGCTAAGTGTGAAGAACAAAAAGGCATAGTTTTGAGACTGGAAGCTAAAAACTGACTGGAGGAAATGCAGGTTACTTTTGCTCAGCTAAGCTCTTTTTGTTCCTTTCTTGTGATGTCATGAAAATGTGTCTGTGGTCTGTCTTCAGCAATTGTCTGTCCTTCTGACACAGATTTCATCCAGCATGTAGTGTCAGTGGTGATGCCTATCCGTACTGTAAAAACCACATTCTTAAATAGACAAAATCAGAAAACCTTTTGAAAGGGCTTATAGTCTTTTTTTTTCTTTTTTTTTTTTTTTTTAAATCTGCTGCCTCAGTATTTCGTCTTCCTCCTGAATTCACAGTGCCCTACTTGGCTCTTGGGCAGATACATTAGAACTTCCTACTCAACTCTCAGAAGGGCTTTGCATTGGTCCTTTCAAAATCCTGGATGTACAGAAGTCCCATTGGAGGGAAGCATTTAGGGATATGGGACATCTACAGATCCTGAGCAAGTGTAAGGTTCTCAAAATACAGAGTAAATTTCTGAGTGGTAGAAGAAAATTTGACAAGGAAAGCTCCCATATATAGTTTTTGGCTTGCTTTAGGAGGGCTTAACGACATTCAAGCAAAAAAATTAGTTAGGATTAAGTTAGGCTTCTAGCATTCCCAATATCCTGGGTTCAGACTTGGAGCATTCTCTGCACAAATAGAGCCTGCATTGTGTACTAGAGGTAAATAAATATAGATAAATGCTGTTTGTCTGTCTATGATCAGCTTTTAAAAGGCAAAATATTTCTTTCTTACCAAACAAACTTGAAAGAAAAGGGAATCTAGACAGTAAGCTAAATATGCCCTCTGAAATTGCTTAGTCCAACATTTAGAGCATGTTGTTGTCAGCTTGCGTTTTTAAAAACTCTGAACCAGGCAGCTGAGTTAGCTGAGCTGCTAACAAGCAGGCTAGAAACCACACCACAGTGGTGCTTACTTCTCTCTCCTGTACAAAGATCTCAACAACACTGATAAAATGATATGAGCAGCTTAATATCCTGGCATGGTGTACAGGTGTTACCAGTTTTACAGGCACTAAAGAGGGTGTACGTCTTGGTTTTGAAACAGGAGGGGTTGGATGACCAAGAAAATGTCCAAATTCAGGGTGTGAAAATTGAGAGACGTAAACCAATGTGCTGGTCTTGTTTTTTTCTCAACCAAGTATTTGCAATGATGCATTTTACTGACAGTAACGAGCTCGTCATTTTTAATATTAGGGTGATGAACTCAGCAGAGTAATCCATTTCATGTTCTGATGTGTTTCTCATTTTACATATTTTAACTCAGTAGATACTGAATGCTCTTTTGGGATTGTCACTGAAACAATGTCAAGTAATACAGTATCAGCCCTGTCTTATTGGGGGGTTCTTCCACATTCAAATATATTCAAACTTTTCCGTTTTTCCATTCAACAATTCAGCATAGTAGTTCTAGTGTTACTTTCCTGTGTTACATTAACCTTCTCTGGGGTTTAATGCTTTAAATATTTATGGACTGTTGTAATGCCCAAATAATCACATTTCTAATCTTCAATACTTCCTGCATGGAAATAACACCTAAATTTTAACAGAAATTAGGCCTGTTAAATTAATTTAATAAAATTAACAGAAATTAGGCCCTTTAAGGAGGTAAATAATGGTTTCATAAAGAAAAAATAATCACAGCATTGTAATTGGCCTTCTTTTTGCTGTTTTTATCTTGCAATTGACTGCCAATACAAGATCTATCACATGTGATTTTACATATCTAATAGAGTGAGGGGCCAAAAAAGATTCAGATCCAAGGAACAACCATAACTTGCCTGGTGTGTCTGATAGCATACATGATGCTTGATTTTTGGACAAAGAAACATAACATGAGCTAGGATTTTTTTATTTTTTTTTTTTTTACAGTTAGGAAGAAATCTTGTGCAGATGTTGAGCACAGAATTTACACAAACTCAGACATTTCTGTGATTTATGCCTCATGCTGTCTTGGGCTGCTGCCAGAAGTGTAAACTGCTCAGAGTCTGTTTGTTTCCCCTGAGATTATATATTCCCTGTAATGCAAGATGTTTTTAAAAAGTAATTTACTCACTGTGATATTAGAGGTCCTAATGAGTAGATCTGTACTTCCTTCTGGGTCTTTTCTGCTTGAAAATCCTGGCAAAATTTGTAATGAATGTTGTGTAATCTCTGTCACTTGATCGTGGATCTAATTTTAGATACTGATGTTTGATCTGGGGATTTTTAGGACTTTAGAGAGACTAGAATTATTTGCCTTTCCAATGACCTGCATTGTTTTGAATCTTAAGCGATGTACCTGCAAATCACATGATCAGTAAGAGCCTGATCCTTCAGACACTTACTGCTGTGTACAATGTAAAATGTCAGTGTGACTGCTCACAGGACTAAGTACTGTTTCCCAGCTGAAGTGTTTGCAGATTTGGGTCCTGACAATGGATGTTTGTGTGTCTGTCTCCAGCCACAGTGGAGAGGCTGCTGATGAGGGTACAAGGTGCTGGGAGTGAACAGCTTATGGTTCAGGTTGCAGGCACCCAGAGAAGTTAAGCGCTGCATCCCAAAGTGGGTGGAGTGAACTACAGGAAATGACTCTGACTCATCAAAACGTTTTAATGAGTTGTCCTTTATACCGGTATTTCTGTAGAAAATCTGTCTACCTAATCTTTGTGTAGCTGAAAGTTTTGAAGCCATGACTGTATCTAAACATACCTGTTTTCTGAGGCTTTGTCCTACCTACCCAGGGCAGTTGAGGAGTTGTCTGAGCAGAAAGACATCACTCCTACTACACTTCATAGTCTGGTCTTTGCTGTGATGTTGCTTGTGTCTCCAGAAGGCAGTGTCTTTGCTTTCCAGCTGTCAGGGGCTGGTAATAGTTTGTGGATGGATGTCTAAGAAGGGGAAATTGTTTTCTGAAAACAAGAATATCAAACAGAAACTTTTTAAAAGACTGATGTTTCGAGACTGAAACAGTAGAACCCCTGCTTTGGTAACAGAGGCAGATAAATTAGAGGTAGATAAATTAGGATAAATACATATGTACATGTAAAAACATACGCAATTGAAATACTTTTAAAAAACATTTTTGTCACATCTCAAAGACAGTTGAACTATTAATTTCCATTCTTCTTTACTTGAGGCTACTTGATGAGTTCTTGTGTGTCTCATTCGTTTGGAGAGGCTGATGCTATGTGATGGAGTCATCCACTTGTGACAGTCCTACCAGGGTTGTCCCCATTTAGGTCATATCACACGAATGAAAAGGAAATGGGGAGCTTTTCCAGTGTATATCAGTTTTCAAATACACTCAAATCCCCTCCCTCTTCTCACACAAAGCTTTCAGACAATCATCAGCCTTCCAAGGCCTCTGATAAACACGAAGTAGATTCCCTGGAGTGTTTCACTTAAAATCAAGCACAGCAAAAGGTCCGGTACTATCTGCAAGACACCTACAGCTCCCAGCTTCTCTGCCCAGCCTTGGACACAGATTTGAGCAACACGAGAGCTGCTCTGACCTGTGTCATTTGGCAGTGGTCCCCAAGAGCTTGTTTACCCTGGGTATTTTTTCACTAGATGATAATTACACCACTGAAACGACATGAGTGGGAAAACTTTGCACATGTGTAGCAGGGGGTCATTCGGACAAGGACCTTTGCTTAATTCACTTTCAATACCAGTGTGGTGTTGAAATGGTCAATAAAGCCTTTCACTACTGACAAACCACTACGGTAGGCCGTGCATCAGCTGCGGCTTGCCAGAATGTGTTAACACTTCAACTTTGTGCTGTTGCTCCTGGTCCCCACAGGCTGCCAGAGGAGCCAGCTGCCTGAGTCCACAAGTGGACAGCTCTGTAACGTGCACAACATGCCAATCACTCCTCCTGCTGAGTATCTGGCAAGGAGAGAAGTGACTCGAGGAGGTTACTCCAGATTTCTATTGCTCCCTTCAGCCAAATGGTCATGTTTCTCTTTTCTCTAGGACTCCTGCCTTATTGAGAGCGCTATCCTGCAGGGTGTAGAGCCCCACCATGAGGGGCTGAGTGCTCTCACTTTCCCCACTGTCAATGGCTGTGGAGAGCACTCATTATCCTTCAGGAATGCTCAACACCCTTCGGAAATAGCGAGCACCTTCCAGTACTGGAGCTGGCATAAACAGCACCGGAGCAGACTAATGTTTTGCATTTGGACCAGACTGTGCTTTTGAAGGACAGGAGGAAGTTCGTTATGCTGGATATAAGCCTGCTTCTGCTTTGACTGAAGTGAGTAGTATTTTATTTTTGTACTTTGATGTAGAGAGGAGCAGGACTGGACCTGCTGTGAGAGTGATTGATTTTCATCAGCTTGTGAGCAGCGAGCAGAAAGGAGGGCAGGTTCACTGCTGCACAGCATCACTAACAGATTCAGTTGCAAACACAGCATCACCACCTTCCTCACACTTCCCTCCACCCACTTTCATCAAACAGCTTCTCTTCATTAAAGCAGTGCCCCTGCTTCTGTGCTTGCTTTAGAAGTGTTATGACACTGCTGTGAAGCACAGAATTCCCCAAAGCCTCAGAGTGAGAAAAGATAAATGAGGCATCCTGAGCAATTGACTAAAGACACAGAAAAGGGAAGAACACAGTGCTGATTTCAGCAAATATCCATGCTTCCACAACACTCACTCACTGTTAGACTACTTCATAAACTCGTTGTGTAAAGAAACATTGCAAGAATAGCCACGAGGATGACACGAAGAATGAAGTGAGCAATGATTTTTCCTCTGCTCCCAGTAGGACCAACATTGAATTTGGCCACAGCAACCTGCCATTATGGCTTGATTCAGTTTGAAACAGTGCATGACCAATAACTGAATCTCATCTCCAATAAAATTCAGTGCTTGAGTAATTTTAAATGTCCTTTCATCGTGTTCCTGTTGTTCAGCCAGCAGCACAACCCACAACAGGCTCTAGACTAAAAATCATTATTACTATAATGGAAAATTGTACTTTGGTCTTAAAAAGAGAGATAGCAAACCAGCAATATATCCTTCTGCTGGTTCTCTCACTGATTTACTTTCACATGGTTAGAATACATTTGTTAATGTAGCTCAAGAGAATAGTGAAAAAAGGGAAAGAAAAAGAGTTATGCTTTCTATTCTAGTAGTTAGGATGGGGGTGGATGGGTGGGTGAAAGGGAAATGTAGGTTTCAATCTGATGAAGAAGCACATGCTATGCTCCAGTTTTATTGTGCATGGCTGTTGACATTTTCTCAAGCAATAAATAAGAAATGTCACATAAATTCATCATCTCTGGAGTCAGCCTTTCTTATACAGCCTGGCTGCCTCTTTCACTAGTGCTTCAGTTAAAGCTCACACTTTGCTCAGGTGTCTTGGCCACAATGTGGACCTGTCTTCCTGCAGAACTGGCAGACTCTGAAAGCTAGGAGGGCACAAAGAGGAATGTTCAGTTTTGAGCCCTTTAAGACTTGCAGTTCTTGATCTTTTTCAATTCCCACGGTCCCTGCCTGTGGAGAGACTACCCAAATTCAGAGGTTTTGGCAGGAGTCACCATCCAACACCGTCTGATGGACCACCTACTACAGAGCCTGAAGACTTAAAGTCCCCACGGATTTTAGAGATGGTTACAATGGTTTCATAACTGACCTGGCTTCCAGAGCTACTTGCAAGCGCAAAACCTCACTACAGATAAAAGACTCGTAAGGTTTTAGAACAAGTTTCTAATTAACCTTGACTTGCTGGGGGGAAAAAAACAAAGCAAAAGAGAATATCTGAAAAGTTATGCTCATTTCTCCAGCATGCGGTCCTGAAATACTTTGTTTCACTGACTTCCAGCTGTAAGAAACAAAAGTTAACACTGTGGCAGAGGCCTAGATTCAAGAAACATCACGGAAAAAGGAGAAACTACAGGAGAAAACTTTGTAATGTCACTGTAGGTACAGTGCCGTGTAACAACAATGTGGTAATGGGCAATAAGACTGAGATGAAGAGTTTCCTTTGAAGAGCACTTAGGTTATGGAATAAAATCACATGCATCAAAATTATGGCATAGCCTCCTGAATTGCATAATGCATTGCATAAGAGAAAATAGAGAATAGCTGTTTCACATTAATACTTTGTCACATGGGTAGGTCTTGGATGCCAACAGTGGATGAAATTTCACTGGAGAAAGCAAAACAGAAAAAAGATTTCTGATTCAGTCAACTTCAAAATCACACTTCATTCAGAGTAACTTTTTAAACTATTATCATTCCATGCAAGATGACTGTAACTAAAAAAGGCTTGACAGAAGAAGGATATTTTTACTATGTCAAATGTCAGCCCTTTGGATTCAATCAGAAGTCTCTTTGCCTGTAATTTCTCATGTATAGTCAGGCTCCTTATTTCTGTGCATTTTTCTTAGGGCAATGGGCAAAAGAAATATTTTTAATTGGCTGAGGCTCTCTGGCACCGAAACTATTTTAATTACTTGTTTCTAAACATAGAATACACATAGAATTTACTTTAAGGCTTATTAAATCTTGCTGCAATACTGAAATTTTCCATTTAGCCTAAACAGAGTTTTACAGATTAAAAGAAATAAAACTGAAGGGAAAGCAAGCCCACACTCTTTATTACATTCATCTTTTTTTAGAATGACAAAATTAAATCAACACCCACATAAAATATAATTGCCAATATCATACCACTTCATTTTTCAGAGCCAAAGAAGACAAAATCCATCATTTCCACCTCCAGGTCAGCTGCTCAGCCTTTTTTGTTTTGTTTTGTTTTTCTGCCAAGAGGATTGCTTTGCCTACCTCTGCCCAGAAGAGGAGCTAGTGAGAAAAGCCCGGTGTCAGGGACCTCTCATTTGACTTGGAGGACTAACCTTCTTGAATTTCAAGAGCACTAAGGAATGTGCTGGTTCAGACACCGAGGAGGTGCCTTTTTACATAATTACCACAATTTTTTAGTAGAAGACTGCCTCAGGTCCCCTGTGGCTATGCATGGCTGGGCTGTAGTCTCTTTTGCAAAGCTTTTGCTTAATTAACTGAGGGAAAATATATTCCAGAACAATGGGTGAAAGGCACTTGAGTGAGATGGGAGCTACACACAAGGTCTCATTTAAACCACATGTGCAGCCCACAGCGAGGTGGTTCCCCAGCTGCACTCATCTACCTTGTGTAGTAGATCTCACGGTACATGGCTGGGCATAAACCTGGAGCTGCTTGCCAAAGCCTCCTGATGATGCAAGTGGAATTCACCTAACAGCTCTGTAGGCTTACACCACAGGGAATGATTTATCGCTGCGTTATTTTAGCTACGCGCTCATGAAGTTACATCAGGCATCAAACTGGAGCAAGGTTTGCTGTCTAATCCTGCTCATCCCACCCAAAGGGTTAGTAAAAACGCAGCGGGCACTGGGGGAAAGCAGATCTCTGCTTTCATGTAACTCCAGAAGGCAACAGCAGCAGTGATGCTGGAGTGGCCAGAGCGAGATAGGTAATGGGACCTTGGTTGTCAGCTCTTCCTGGAGCTTGGCTGATAGGTCTTACTACCCCTAACAGTAATAAAGCTAGCAGGGATACACCTGCCAGGGCTATAAATTAATCCTCATTCGGTTGTCTCGAGAGGTGCACAGATACCTGTAGTCAAGTGCTGAGTGAAGCTGAATCCTGCTTGGTATCAGGAGGTGTGTTGACGCTGGCAGTGCAGCAGGGATGTGGCAGATTGAATTATGGGTTAATCAGTTTCGATCCTGTCACTCTGCTGCTAATCAAATTACCATGTTCAGCTCAGCATAGTTTTGGAGCATGTCTACGTTTGGTCTGATGCAGTTCAAGCAGCATACTGATGAATATACTAACTAAATTAACTTTTTCAGTGAAGGCAAGCTCTGGAAGGCTTGAGCCATGCAGATGTCTTTACTGTAGAGTTATACAACAAAGTAATTCTTGTCCTCTTTGTGAAGACTATACCGTTATTTTGTTTGCTGTTATAAAGGCTAAAAAGTAGGGCAGAAGGATGTACGGAAAACAATGATATGCTGATTGTCATGTGTTGTTAAATGTTATATGTGAGGAATACAAGCACGTGAGAGTTGCTTAGGTTGATGATTTGTGGCTGTGGAGCTCTGAAAGGGTCACTTGTGCTACACTGCACAGAAGGAGTTAAGGCCTCACATCAGCAACACACAACTTCCTCTAAACTGCTGGTTTAAAAGTAACTTTAAAAAAAGTGTTTGAATTGACAGTGTGTTTGCTGGGAACATATTATTTACACAGGGAAATTTCCTAATTTTCTTTTTTTTCCTCAACGTAATTTTTGATCTGTAGTTGCCTGAAAGTCATGGTACCAAATAATTTGCTCCTCCTTCAGTACATTCCAGTTGACTTCAAAAGACTGCTGTCATAAGAAGGAAAGTGGTTTTGGTTTATTGATACAAAAGAGGAACATGATATAAATAATTTAGATGACTCGTCTGTGCCAACACTTTGTTAACCTGAAAGTTCCCGATTCCTGTCAGGGTCCACATGGGCTCTCGCTGCTCCTCTGGCTGCTGTACGACCCTGGGTTCAATTGCAGGAGCTGCAAGCACGACTGAAATGGCTGCAGGACAGAGGCTGCAAATTCTGGTTTTTTTGAACAACGACATTTACATGGCCGTTATTTGCATTTTAGGTTGCCTGGCCACTCAGTGCCTCTTCAGATGGCCTAAATGGAGGAAAAACCCAAACCCTCACTTGTTCATACAGTACTCAGCTGCACGGACCTATTGTTGCCGACGATTTTAAAGATTTTGAGAGGCTGTTTGAAAACATGACCTCGTTGCTGTCTACAGCTTTCTCGCGAGGGAAATGGATGGGCAGGCGCTGATCTCTGCTCTGTAGGGACCAGGGACAGGACCCAAGGGAGTGTCCTGAAGTCATGTCAGGAGAGGTCTAGTTTGGATATCAGAAAACGGTTCTTCCCCAGAGGGTAGTTTGGCACTGAAACAGGATCCCCAGGGCAGTGGTCACAGCACCAAGCCTGTCAAGAGTCCAAGGAGGGTTTGGATGATGCTCTTGGGCACATGGTGGGAATGCTGGGGTGTCCTGTGCAGGGAAAGGAGGTGGACTTTGATGTTCCTTGTGGGTCCCTTCCAACTCAGCATATTCTGTGATTCTGTGAACTATATTCATCTGTTTATATGCGATATTTAGATAAACACATATATTTAAAATATTTAACACGTAGGTGCAAGGCAAGACCTGAAGAAACAAGCACCGTGAGCAGACTCGGCGCCTTTGGACCCGCCGGTCCTTGCTCGCCTACACTACATCGGCGCCCTGGCCCTGGCCCCACTGCGGGATCCTCTTTCTTTCTTTCTTCCTCCCCGCCCCGCGGTGAATCCACGGGCGGCTTCCCCGGCCCGGCCGGGCCGCTGGAAAACTACAGCTCCCGTGGTGACCCGCGCGCGGCGGGCGCGGCCACCTCCCCGCGGCGGCGGGGGGGAGGGTACGGCGCGCTGGCC